>JABACO010000023.1:3247478-3300791 GCA_013339895.1 Ephydatia muelleri
GGGCCAGAACATCGCAGTACATATAAAACAATGTATCCTATTATCCCAGATACTTAGTAGCATAAAAGAGCTGACAAAGGTAAAAAATATAACATCTGAACATCGAAATAGTGTATAATAGAACTCTCAATCGCTCATATATTCCTAAGTTAGAAGCTAGAGATGTGGGGTTGAAATACACATGTTCACAAACTTAAGAAGCCTATGAGCAATAGGCGGGAAATTTTTGCAAATCATACTTTGAAAACTTTGAGATTTGTTCAGTATGCCATGCCCTGCTGTGAAGGATGTCTATCACATCAGTAGTTACAATGTAAATCACATGAATGTGTGCAAAATGATTGAAAGTTTTACTTCCACCTATACTCCCTCCACCCTATAGGCATCATCACTAGTGCACACCTATTTAGAAATGAACAAGAAAAGATACAAATTCACCACTACTGAAACAAATGCTGTGTCTTGGGGTGTATTAGGAGTCGGATGTAGCACGGTAGCTATCATGGCTGAATCCAAAAGTAACTTCAAAATACATGTGGTGGATGCGCAGCCTAAACCCAGGCGATGGATGTTGTATGGGATCTTACAGAGGCTCACCACTCAAAGCCATTGTTATTGGACTACTCCAGTAATCGCACAGCAGCTGGTGCATCACTTTTCTCAGCAGCCCATTCCTGACTTCCTATGGCTAACATCCATGCACTCTTGTTAAAAACGAATTCCTCATTGTAGCACGTGGTGAAAATCTATATTACTTATAAAGCAAACACTTTTGTAGTGCACATTATGTGCATATGGTAGCCATGTGTACATGCGTATCTATTTGTCCATGTGTGTGTACAGTATGATGAATAGATAGCAGTGGTGCGGTACAATAGCAGTATATCCTAATGCATTCATTCATGTTGAAGTTCATAGTCGTAATGTCATAAATGTTAAGTATACATCATCTGGTCGTCACTTGGTCTCCAGACTACATACGAATGGGAATACATTTAATTCTGAATAATTAGGGACAGTTTCCGGCATCACGGATATATGGGACAGTTTCCGCGAAAATTGCCCCACGGTTAAAATGTTTTAAAAATGCATCGCGTTTGAATCGCTATAACTTCCCAACGGATACGCTATCGACTTCCTATTTTCAATACGTCATAGTGAAATGATGTAGTATGAAGTGTTGAAAATAGGAAGTCGATAGCGTTATCCGTCGGAAGTTATAGCGATTCAAACGCGATGCATTTTTATAACATTTTAACCGTGGGGCAATTTTCGCGGAAACTGTCCCATATATATAAACGTTATAAAAATGCATCGCGTTTGAATCGCTATAACTTCCAAACGGTTAAGGCTATTGGCTTACTGTTTTCAACACTTCATACTACACAATTTCTCTGTGTGAAAATATACTTTGATGTCTTGCATAAGCACAGTACCGACGTTACAAGGTCTCCGATACCCCATGGAGTTCAAAACCTCCATAACTTCAGGTAGGAGCATTCAAATCGCATCAAATTCGGTGTATAGGTTGAGAGGTCTGTCGCTATTGATATGTTTATTCTTTAATTTTTAATTATCCATTACGGAGATACAGCTGTGCAAAGTTAATGCACATTTCGCGCAATTATCGTTATCGCATGCAACTCGCGTTCCATTCTCCCATTCCACAATAAATTTTGATAACTTCGTTGTTCCGCCCATTGTCTGGCCTTAAACTAAGTTAGCCTCTCGGCTAGCCGTTTGCAACTATTTTTTGCCTCACCCAGGCAGTGAGTTTATGTGGGTAGATTAAAAAATAAAATAAAGAGGTCTCCTCACTTCGCAAGACGATCGTACCAAATTAAACGGATGGACCCAGGGAATTCCAATGGTTGCAGTAATCGTGCGCCTCCCATGACAGTATTCCTGCCTTGTCCACTAGCTCGGCTATGATTGCAATGATTTCGGGTTGTTATTTCTTTACAGCTCACACTTAGTGTATAAAAAATCCATGCACTCATGCTGGCTCACACTTGTACATCATCGTAATGGCATATTCTCCCACACTCAAGTACACATATGTGGCATACATAAACCTGTCTGGTAATGATTGTACACACACACACACAACATTGTGACATGCACATGCATTTTATAACTGCTGTTGTGCATATGTTTGTACAGGCCACTGATTTGATGTACCGACTCTCTGTGTATTGTTGCACGTATCCTCGTACAAGTATTTCTTTTGACAACTACTCTTTGTGCATGTTGAGTTCCATATAACTGGTCCTTCATACTTGACATAGAGCCCTCACTTGAGACTGTGCATAGGTACATAATAACACTATGTTCATTGCAACATGTGTAAGGCTTTAAGTTCCTATGCACTCACATTATATTTCTGCGGCCGGTGCATGGAGAAGCACGTGAAAGCTTTCCTAAGCATAACCCTTGCTCAACTCATCATTCTTTATGCCTTTCCAACTAAGCTGTACCACTTACTGTGACTTCAGTTTCTTTTGCACAACAGTGGTCAGCTCATACAGAATATGCCATGATGCTGGGTTCACACACCCTTATGTATATATACCAGTATACATTGTGTAAATGAATCTTTACCATTCTTGAACACAACACTTGCATACACACACATACACACACATACACACACATACACACATACACACACACAACACGTATACACTGGTACACATGTGGCAAAACATGATAACATGACAGTACACACCTCTTTGTGCATATTGAGTTCCTACGTGCCATTTAATTGCTGTTGTGCATGTTTGTGCAGGCCACTGATTTTATTTACCGAGCTTTCTGTACTCTGTGTTTTCCTCTGTATTGTTGTACATATCCTCTGTAGTAGTATTCTTTTTGACAACTACTCTATGTGCGTGTTAAGTTTCCATACAAATGGTCCTTCGTACATGACATACAGCCCTCACTTGAGACTGTACATAGGTACGTGTAGCTACATGCACTGTCCCATAGATTGATCCATTGTACACACATCATGACCCACCAGTATAACATTGTGTAAATGAACCTTTACCATTTTTGCTTAAACAAGAGCACAACACTTGCATGCACAGCACACACACACACACACACACACACACACACACACACACACACACACACACACATACACACGCACACTCCAAATGTCACCCATGCACTGATGCATACCAGAGATCTATTGGCTGTACCCTGCCATGAAGACATCAATGATACTTTTTTGGAAGCAAAAGCAAATAATTAAATATTAGCATACAGAATCTAGAGATGCATGAATTAATTTAATAATGATATGATTTTGTCACCAGAAATGTCATTTTCAGCTACATTCCTTGACTACATTGTTGGCCAAACAAATGAGCCTGGGAGGGGGGGTTTAGGGACGGCTCCACAGTCCCTGCAACATGTGTAAGACTTCAAGTGCCTACACACTCACATCATCTTTATCTTTATCTAGTGAGTGTAGGTTTCCTATTGGGTCAACTTCTCATCATTCTGTATGCCACTCCCACTCAGCTATGTGGCTTACACACTGCAGAGACTTTGGTCTCTATTTGCCCACACAATGTTCAACTCACACAGAGTACATAAACATGACTTCATGCTGGTTCACATATATGCAGATTGGTCAGTACAATTCTTGAACACAACACACACACACATGCACACAAACACACACAATACTATGCACTATTACAACATTATAACACTCTTTAACAATGATTGTACATGTACACCCACATGCATTCGAGTGTAAGTCTGTCCTTTGACTTATTCTCTGCACATTTGTCATGAAGTTTGAACAGTTCAAGAGGCCACTGATTTTAATTTCAATTTCTGTTCCACTCTCTGTGTTTTTCCTCTGTATTGTTGTATGTAGTCCTCTCTAGAAGTATTCTCTTCCCTTAGTACACTCATCTAGAACTCTGTACAAGTGAACATCTCACCTATAACAGCTTACAACCTTTTTTCTCTTTGGAGTATGCCAGCAGTATAATGAATATTGTTACCAGCTTGCATCGGTATGTCTGTGTAAGCTTACCACAGGCCCTGACCTACCACAATGTGCAACGATAGTAGGTTCAGTAGTTTCATCACCATGTAGCTAACATCCGAACAGGGCCCACTTTTCCATGGCCATCAGCACAATGTTGCATGTCCTATATCGCACTAGTTGAATACTGTACATGTCATGTATACTCATCAGATTGCTGTTCCTTGCCCTCTCACATGAGTACAAAGTACATCATCCTACCCTTGCAGGAGTACTTGTACGCTCATCTAATCCCCTGCTTACAACTAGTGCGACACGCAACGCTGTGCTACCTCTTCTGGATGAAAAAGGTTGTATGCCACGCAGGTTTTTTTTTATTTTTAAGGGCAATGTTCCTGTGTCTGGCCTATGGCAATGAACTTTATTATACCTACCCTATCAGGCCCCCCCCCCCCCCCCAGGTACATGTGCATGTGCATACGAGGGCGTGAGCCAGCATGAGGTCATGCTCATGTACTCTGTGTATAGAGTAGTTGTCAAAAAGAATACTTCTACAGACGATATGTGCAACAAGGATGCGTGCAACAATACAGAGGAAAAACACAGAGAGTACAGATAGCTCGGTGAATAAAATCAGTGGCCGCCTTCACAAACAGCAGTTAAATGGAATAGGATGTATAATGTTTTGCCACATGTGTAGCAGTGCATACGTGTTGTGTGTGTATGTGTGTATATGTGTGTATGTATGTATGTGTATGCATGTATGTATGTGTATGCATGTATGTAGGTATGTATGTATGTGTGTATCTGTGTATGTGTGTGTATGTGTGTATGTGTATATGTGTGTATGTGTATGTGTGTATGTGCGTGTATGTGTGTGTATGTGTGTGTATGTGTATATGTGTGTATGTGTATGTGTGTATGTGTGTGTATGTGTGTGTATGCAAGTGTTGTGTTCAAGAATGGTAATGTTCGATGTATACTGGTACACTTGCATAAGGGTGTGTGAAACCCAGCATCATGGCGTATTCTGTGTGAACTGACCATGGTGTGGGCGATAGAACTGAAGTCACAGCAAGTTGTACAGCTTAGTTGGAAATGCATAAAGAATGATGAGTTGAGCAAGAGTTATGCATAGGAAAGCTTTATCACATGCTTCTCCACCGGCCACAGAAATATAATGTCAGTGCATAGGAACTTATGTTGTGATGAACATAGTGTTTTTTTTGTTTGTTGCCATGTGGATACAAGTGTGTTGGACAAGTGTACATTGTATGTGTCCTTTAGAGGACCAATCCTATGGGGTCATGATATGTGTGTGCAACGGATCAATCTATTGGACCAATCCTATGAGGACACAATGCAAGTTACAAAGAACCTGATGCATGTACAGAGGACCAATCCTATAGTGCATGTAGGTAGCTATATATACCTATGCACGGTCTCAAGTGAGGGCTCTATGTCAAGTATGAAGGACCAGTTATATGGAACTCAACATGCATAAAGAGTAGTTGTCAAAAGGAATACTTGTACAGAGGATCCGTGCAACAATACACAGAGAGTCGGTACATCAAATCAGTGGCCTGTACCAAACATGCACAACAGCAGTTATAGAATGCATGTGCATGTCACAATGTTTGTGAGTGTGTGTACCATCATTACCCGACAGGTTTATTGTATGCCACATTATGCCATTACGATGATGTACAGGTCCATGTGTGCAACAATGCAAGTGTGTTGCACAAGTGTGAGCCAGTAGGAGCGCATGCATGTTCATGTGAACTATATGTGTGAGCTGCAAAGAAAGAACAACCCGAAATCATTGCAATCGTAGCCGAGTGGGCGAGGCAGGAATAAGACGATAATTTTAGCAAGGATTATGGCAAATTGGAAAGCTTTATACACGACTAGAGGATTATGCGAGTGCCTAGCAAATAGCCTTATGCGCGCCATGTTGAATACTGCCATGGGAGGCGCAAGATTACTGCAACCATTGGAATTCCCTGGGTCCATCCGTTAATTTGGTATTAAAATTTTTTATTGTGGAATGGGAGAAGGGTTGCATGCAATAATTGTGCGAATCGAGCTGGAAATGTGTTGCACAGCTGTATCACCGTAACGGATACAGTAAAAATTAACAAACAGAACAAATCAATAGCGACAGGACTCCTCTACCTATCACCAAATTTGATGTGATTTGAATGCTCCTGCATAACGAAGATTTGTACTGGCCTCTTTTAGAATGTTCTGACATGGTACACAATTCTCACCCATATCATCAATTTGACATTAGGAACCCATTTACAGGTATTAGAAGTGTTTTACTTTCTTCAAGAACTTGACTGTGATGTAGAAAAACAGGCTGCACTGTCGTTGTCTTTATTAAACAAGTGTGTAGTTTGGCCAGAGGTGAGTTAATGTATCAATGGTAGAAAATAGAACATAAATCACAATGTGTAAATTTAATACATTTCCAGATTGTCGTAGCTCTACTGATGGATACATTTAACCTTGACAGAAAGAAAGCAGTAAGACACTTCCTTAATCACACACTGCCATCTGTTTTCTGTTTACATGATTAATCATAATGTATCGTGTTAGTAAATAACCATGTTGGTTGGCTGGCTGGACGAGCTTGCTCAAATACATTTTTATTATATTATTATTTTAAACAGCAAGTCATACAACATGCAAACACGTAGCAATACAGCAAGTGCAACTGCAGTACAGTCTACCCCCGTTAGTAGCGCACTGCGTTAGTAGCGCATTCCCTCGTTAGTAGCGCAATGTTGAATAAATCATGTAGTGCGGTGGTACATGTATCTTTATCATTATTATTCATACATGCATGTTGAAACTATCGGTCACGCATAACGGTAAGGATGAACGATAGCGAAAGGCAGCGCAGATCACTGACAAGCGCTACACGCACAATGCACAGAGTAGCGCACAAAGACGCACAAAGACATACGAAAGGGGCACAAAAAATCCCCTCGCATGCTACACGACGCACTATAAAAGGAAAGAAGGCTCATTTTTGTTAATACTGGCCATATGATGTCCGAGGTAAGGAGAGCAAAGGCTAAGACCAAGTTGACCGCTGATGATAAGCATGATTGCACGAAGAAAAGTGGAAACGGGTCATTCTGAAGACATGGTCGCAGTCTGGTTCAAACTGAAGACAGGCAAAGAGATCCATCGATCAATTGTTGGCAAATACGTCCGGGCTGGCTTCCATGAGATGGATATTGATGGACCGGAGGCGAAGAGATGCAGGAGGAGGGGGCCCAAATGGCCTCTTCTTGATTTAGGGCTTTTCTCGTGGTTCAGTAGGTAAATAAGGCATGCCCCTTTCGAAAGTAGCCATAAAATAAAAGATGATCTTTCTCACTTTAGTGTGCGTGAGCGCAATGGTGTGCTATCGCGGATGCTCTTTTGCTCACAAAAGCTGCCGAGTTAGCTCAGGAGTTGGGTATCCGTCTTTCCACATCTTCTTCGAATCCTAACAGCAGCCACCACCAATCAGTACCAGTTACTTCTACACCTAGTAGCAGCCAGCCAGTGGCAGCCCCACCCACAGTTAGCAGCCAACCAGTGGCGGCCACACCTCCAGTTAACCGCCAGCCAGTGATCATGACAGCCATACCTCCAGTTAGCCAGCAGCCAGTGGCAGCCCCACCCACAGTTAGCAGCCAACCAGTGGCGGCCACACCTCCAGTTAACCGCCAGCCAGTGATCATGACAGCCATACCTCCAGTTAGCCACCAGCCAGTGGCAGCCACACCTCCAGTTAACAACCAGCTTATGACAGCCACACCTCCAGTTAACCACCAGCCAGTGACAGCCACACCTCAAGTTAGCTGCCAGTCAATGACAGCCACACCCACAATTAGCAGCCAGCCAATGGCAGCCACACCCACAGTAGCAGCAGACAGCTATCACCAACAGCTTCCAGCAATGATGATCTCACTGTGGATGGACAGCTTATTTTAAGCAACGGTTGGCTTTCTAGATGGAAAGGACGGCATGGTGTATTCAGCGTGCGGTTACATGGAGAGGCTGGTGGTGCTGACCAGCAAGGCGTGGCTAGAGCCCAGAGGGAGTTGCCTGGTATCATTGAGAAGTATCGACCGGAGGACGTCTTCAATATCGATGAGACAGGGTTATTTACAGACAAGCAGTAAGTGACCTGATCAAGGCACATGCACATACATAGCACATTTGTACATGATGGTACATATGACTTCTTTATTAGGTACATGTGCATAATTTGGAAGGGAAATGGTGCACACTTTAATGATATTTTTTACAGCCTGATCGCACCCTCACCACCACCGCAGATGTGTGGGGTGCCAAGAAAGCAAAGGACCGTATTACAGTGGCTTTGGCTGTAAATGTAACTGCAAGTGAACGACTGAAGCCAGTAGTAATACACAAGTATAAGAAACCACGTTGCTTTGGCAGAACATTTAATCCTAACAGCCTGGTCATGTATTACTCCAATACAAATGCCTGGATGCGCACAGATGTAAGAAGAAACTAATGCATGTATAATGAAATACATTTTAATCTGATCTTATTTCTATGGTGGATACTTAGGTGTTTACTGACTGGTCAAAGCAAGTCAATGAGCAGTTCAAACAACAGAATCGACAATGTCTGATGCTTCTTGACAATGCCAGTTCCCATCATTTGTCTGATACGCCAATGATCAAAGTTGGCAGCTTTGATTGCTTTAAGTTGAGCAATCTTTTGCTGCTATTCTTTCCAGCCAATTGCACATCAGTCGTCCAGCCATTGGACCAGGGTGTGATTGCTGTACTAAAGGCTCGGTACAAGAGCAAGCTTGCCACCCACATGGTCACACAGTATGACATTGATCCCACCCAAGATCTGCGGGCTTTGTCATCAAAAACCGATGTGAAGGAGGTAATTTAAGTACCCATATTATTTTTTGTGAGTATACATGTACTTTGTTGCCTAGAAAATACAACAGATTGATGACACTTTTTTGATCTCCAAATTCAGGCAATCATATGGCTACTTGCTGCATGGGGCGAAATTACCCCCTCCACTATAGTCAACTGCTGGTGTAAGGCTGGCATTCTCCCTGCTGAGTGGTGCCGTCGTCTGAGGCCAGATAGGGCAGCAGTGGCAGTGGCAGAAGCTACAGAAGGTGCACAGCTGACAGCAATTACTACAGCTATCCAGAGGCTGCCAGTGGAAAATGGGACAACCCGCATGAGTGCAACTGAGTGGGTGAATGCTCCAGGCGAGATGGAAATTGAGGGGGCTGAGACCATTGCTCAAATAGCTGCCAGGTTGATGGGTCGAGACAATGAGGATAGAGATGATGAAAGTGATGGAGAGGCTGATCCAAATAATGTAGAACCTCGAACTGTGCCACTGGAAGAGGCAAAACGGAGTGCCTTAAGCCTTGCTCAATTTGTAGGAGATAACATAGCTTTGTTCACTGAAGCTGACTACAGGGCACTTTTGCTGCTTGCTGAAAAGGTTCAGGCTATACATTAAGTACATGTATACATGTGTTGTGTACACTGCTTGTCTCAGTTTACATACGCAAATACATTCATTTGACCATAATTAACCACTCCCCGTTAAAAGCGCATTCTACGGTAGTAGCAGGGAACAAACGTGGCGCTACTAACGGGGGTAGACTGTATAATACTTTACAAGTTTCGTTACTCCAATTGTGCCAATTCTGTGCCTGCCAGGCTGGCCGCTAATAATCAAAATTGCACGCTCAGCGGGGCGTCATATGACTTATGAATACACTCAGCCGCTTGAGCAAAAATTAGCACCTCAAGTGTTAAACGAATTACGAATGATATGCGGACTAAACAGGAATACACCAATAGCTTATGTATGCATCCCTATCCCAGGGGTGCAGTACATGTACCTCTACAGAACAAGTGACAGGATGTGGGCCAGGAATTACTATTCATCCAGCTCCACAAAGGGTCTATTCTCGTCTCATTACATGGGTACGAGACTAGCACCCCCCCCCCCCCCCCCCTTTTGGAGACCCACGCCCACTTTATAACAAAGTGTACTCCCCCCTCCCCACTTCCAAAATTCCTGCATCCGCCCCTGTATGCAGCTACGCGGCTTGGGCTTCTTTGTACTGATTGTATTGGTACTGGCTGGGGTGGCTCTGCTGTATGCTCCGCAGTCGAAGATTGTACCAGAGTACGGACTTGAAGAACTTGATAATACACTGCGGCAGCATGCCTGGCCATGCAGCCCTAATTTTCGCGAACCATACTTTAAGATCAACGATTCGCTGATTACCAGCCTTCTCGACATGGAACAGCTACCTATTAAAAATGTTCACAAACTGGCGTCTCGGCGACGACTATTTCAATCTTCTTGGGGCGCTATGGTAGTTTGGAATTCAACTGTCCAGCTAAATCTCGTTTCCACATATCCTCCAAAAGCCTTCAATGTCGGCCTTGTGGTCACTGCGATTGGGAAGTACACCCGATTTATGCCCAAGCTATTCGAAACCGCCGATAGGTACTTTTTGCCGAGCCAGAACGTTACCTACGTCATTTTCACAGACAAAACTGCTGAAGTCCAGGCGATAAACTCCATTCGACCCAAGCTAACGTTCAACGAGTTCAATTTAGGGTGGCCGAGAAATACAATGATGCGTTTTGCTTTTATCCAAAAGCACGGAGAGACTCTAAAGCAGTTTGACTTTTTGTACACGCTAGACGCGGACTCGCTTTTCAGAGTAGCTGTTGATTCCGAGATATTGTCTTTTCGCGTTGGCGCGCTCCATGCCTACTACTTCTACAAGACCAGACGCCCGTTCAGCTACGATACAAACCCATATTCTACTGCCTACGTCAATATAGCGGTGGAAGGCGAGTACTACTTCTACGGTGGACTGTTTGGTGGATGCACGCAAGAAATCCTTCGAATGTCGAGCACAATACAGAAGAACATAGAGAGGGACTTGGAGATAAATTATTTGGCACTTTGGCACGACGAGAGTCACGTAAACCGGTAAGGCTCTACAGTCCGTGTATATTTGGGTCATTTCGTAGTTTTTTAATTCGGTAATTACCAAAAGCAGGATGTTGAAGCACACTTCAGTGGCGTATTTAGGGGGGGGGCCCCTCCGTCTCAAGAATGAATACAATTAAAGAATGAATAAAATTAAAAACGACAATTAAGTTCGCGCGTGTGAAGTGCTTGAGCACCCCCTTGGTCAAAATTATAACCGTTTATAATAATTAACGATAAAGTATTTTCTTTGTGCCAAACAAAGGTATCGGCCCCCCCCCCCGACCCCACTTTTCGTATCGGACCTGAAGCGAATTGCCCCCCCCCCCCCCCCCCCCCCCCCCCACCCCACCCCACTTTTCATATCGGACCTGAAGCGAATTGCCCCTCCCCCCCCCCCCCTCTTTTCGTTTATCGGACCTGAAGTGGACTGCCCCCCCCCCACTTTTCGTATGGGGCCTGACCTTAAGCACCCCCCTCGCTGAAATCCTGGATACGCCCCCTGCACTTCGTGGATAATTGAAGTATGGAGTTTATTATTTCCTGCATTCTTAGTTTGTTTGTTTTTTCAGGATGTTGAGAACAGGATGCGAACGTGACCACATTTCGGAGTTTCGTTTTTTGGCTATCAAAACGCGAGAAGAGGATGGGAATGTGACCCCTACATGGAACGCGACCCTGAACCGGGACCGGGAGCTAGAACTGGAGTCAGAGCGATGCTGGCTCCTCCCCCTATATGAATGTAACGTCACTGGAACTCAAAATAAGATACGCGAGCCCCCGTAATTTGCCCGCTACTTTGCTGTTACGGTCTACACCCCCCTTCCAGCATGACGTGTTTTGTGAATTACGCGGGGGGGAAATAATGAAAATTAAATTACTTTGGAGCCTCTCAATAGTAGAGGGTCTATATCATATCATATCATTAAGAGGGGCTTAATACGTGTGAATCAAATAGTTTCTAATTAATATAATTATGTCATAAAATAATATATCA
This sequence comes from Ephydatia muelleri, assembly GCA_013339895.1. Classification (NCBI taxonomy): domain Eukaryota; kingdom Metazoa; phylum Porifera; class Demospongiae; order Spongillida; family Spongillidae; genus Ephydatia; species Ephydatia muelleri. The sequence continues at coordinate 3,259,517 of JABACO010000023.1, forward strand.
CAACTTCTAATTGATTGTAGGATTTATAAACCCTGAATCACAGTTTAAAATTTCAATTGTTTTGCTAGTAAAAACAAACAAATTAAACTTCAAAATGACCACTACACTTTTAATGGACATTGACTTTTAATAACTCGATATTACATAGTTTCTAAGTCAAATGGTGTTTCTTCGTTTCATAGTGGATTTTATCAAACCTTAATAACTTTAAAGCAATAACTAACTTGAAATTAATTTTGTTCCACTGCATATTCCCACCTTGCATTACTTATATATAATCATAATCTCTAACCTTAACAGAGGGTTTTGAATATGTTGATTTATGAGGGTTTTGATACAATAACTTAACCACGTATAATTAAATGAATAGTATTTGCCTAATCACATGCATTAGGCATTGCTTTTAGCCACTGATATGACTTTCCCATTGTGTTCATAATAGTATAATACCTGTGACGCAGGGGCATAGGAAGGAGGACTTTAGGCACACAATTACACCTGTTTTGCCCCACCCTATATATCAGGCCTGTAGGAGGCTTTAAATAAGTGGTTTGGTGAAATTTCTAAAATGAAAGGAAGTGGGTGTGTATCTTGACTAGTTGAATGGAAGTGCCCAAATGGCACAAGCTAGGCCTAGCGGCCGGGGGGTTCATGGGGTCACTTAAGAGCCCCTGCCCTCCGTACAATGCCTTTTCATTCTGCCATTTCATAAACTTATTCATGTAATCACCGAGTTTACCCTCTGTCTTTTGGTATTCAAAATGTGTCAGTTTGACCCCTCCATCCCCCGTGGGCCCTCTACTATGCTCCAAAGTAACTTTCATGTTTGTTTTTTTCTCTCCTCCCCCCCCCCCCCCCCCCCCCCCCCCCCCCCACATAATTCACAAAATACGTCATGCTGGAAGGGGGGTGTAGACTGTAACAGCAAAGTAGCGGGCAAATTACGGGCTCGCGTAGACGTTACATTCATACAGAGGGAGGAGCCAGCATCGCTCTGACTCCAATTCCAGCTTCCGGTCCCGGTTCAGGGTCGCGTTCCATGCAGGTCACGTTCCCATCCTCTTCTATCCTCAAAAATGATACCCCGAAATGTGGTCACGTCCGCATTCTGTTCTCGTTTTTTTGACATCCTGAAAAAAACAAAACTAAGAATGCAGGCTAAACTCCGTACTTGAATTAAGAACGCGTGCCCGATATACGTCAACATCCTGCTTTTGGTAATTCCAAATTAAAAAACTACAAAATGGCCCAAATACACACGGACTCTCTACAAATGCCCACATGTCAGTACGTTAAACTTTTCTGTCTGCTGCAGCTATTTCATAGACAACCCTCCATCAAAAATTCTTGCCCCGGAGTACTATGGTCCACAAGATGGCAGCAACATGGAGCATCGAATTATGCACGTTACCAAGGACAAAGCCGAAATACGAAATTATTATGACCATAAACTGATCTCATTTGGGGTCGTAGTTGCTTGTGTTATATTGATGCTGCTGTACGCCGCGTACTGGTATACGTATAGAACCTAGCTAGGTCATTCGTATGTAGATTGAATTTTTATCCAGAGAATGAAAAATGCATCCCATTCTTCAGAGTTCATAGCACCCTTGATTTGTAGAGCTATAGGATTAATTAGCCCTAACTAGAGATACAGTAGATGAGGTGTGTTAGAGGGTGGTGGGTCATTCACAACACGTCACCTGTGAGATAGTGTTGCCTGAAGGGAGGGAGCTGACCTCTAAGATATACTATTAGTCATGTTGTTCTGTCCTTAGCAATTCACCTTCTGTCACATTTGCTTTTTCAGTTCAAAATAGTTGGACTTCACAGTTGAGTATGGTGGAACAGTGAGGTTTAAAGACCATCATCAAACCTTCCCAAAATCCGAACTGGGGAGTCATCAAGCCCCAGGCCCACACCTATCTCCATCTCTTGCCAAGTCTGTAAGAGTACATCTTTAAGGCTCTGTTGTGTCTGCACCTGGGATCCAAAGGGAGTGGTCAGGCAGTCCCTCCCATATGTTCATCTCTGACTGCCTGAGTGCAGATGCAAACACTGGTAACCAGCATAGCTTGTCTTTGTCCCTGATTACATCATGCAAGACCTGACACTGTAGAGCCTACCTTGCCTGCAGTGTTGTCCACAATACCACAGCTACAATTATTAACAAATTGATGGATCAAAACTGCATTCAAAAAAACTACATACAGCAAATAATATAAAAACAAAATTCCACTACAATTCTGTATCCCCTAGTTCCTCACACACGTGAAGCTATCAACTGTAGACTCCTCGAGTGGCAGAGTCCTGCCTCCTAAAGCTGGTGCGCGTGGAGTTCTTCCCTGACTCCTCCTCAGCCGACTCCTCCAGGTCATGCATGGTCAGCACCCTGTTCTGGTCAAGGCGAAGAGCAGCACGCGAGGCCGCCCTGAACACTGCACTCTTTATGTTGCCACCACTCATCTCAAAGTGAGCCAGCTTCTCAAAGTCCACATCAGCGGCCAATGGTGTCTCTTCTGGGATCAGCAACTGTGTATGTGTATGTGTGTGTGTGTGTGTGTGTGTGTTTGTGTATGTGTATGTGTGTGTGTGTATGTGTATGTGTGTGTGTGTGTTTGTGTATGTGTGTGTATGTGTGTGTGTGTGTGTGTGTGTGTGTGTTTGTGTATGTGTATGTGTGTGTGTATGTGTATGTGTGTGTGTGTGTTTGTGTATGTGTGTGTGTATGTGTGTGTGTGTGTGTGTGTGTGTGTGTGTGTGTTTTGAGCAGAAGATGGTGTTCATGGTATGATATCTCTTCTACATGCATCAGACACAATGGTCTTGCTAACAGCATACCCTCCACAGCTTGGCCCTCAGCTTGAATGGAGGAACATCAAAGTGAAGCACAAACTTCAGTCGCCTGAAGAAAGCCTTGTCAATGTTGTCAATCAAGTTGGTGGTCAGGATGATTATCCCAGGGAAGCGTTCGATATGGTATAGAAGCACACCCACATCAACATTGGCATATCGGTCAGTGGACGTGCTGTAAGTGCAGAGAGGGAAGGAAGAGAAAAGAGTCAGCAAATGGTTTCATTGCATCAGGGAAAAGTATGAAGTATGTTTGGATCAAAGATGTACAGCTGAATATGTCAGTTACTCATGAAATGTAGAACAAAGTATGTTGCAGTGTCTACTGTTTTCTAATGTACTCTACTGTGGTTGTACATACTTTGTGAAAGTTATGTTTTATTATTATTATTAATAATAATAATATACAGGATACAAGAATACACTAATGAGAATAAATGCACTATTATTATTATTATTACATGTACTATAATAATACACAATCAACACATATACTGGTCTAAATAAATGCACCTTAATTATAGTAAAGTCACCTATAACTATAAATCCACACTCACACCTCAACCCCCCTCCTCCAAATGAACCCTTGCACGGGAGAGCAATGCTCTTGCGTTAGCTCTCACGAGGGAAAGGCTCAGCCTCTGGTACAATGTGGTAGTAGCCTGCGATCTGCTGCATCCCATTTGGATCGCTAGACGAGCCGCCAGACGTTTAAAAGATTCCTGGGCTTCCATGCCCCAGCATCCATACGACTCCACAGCTAGTGGAATACATACCCACCCCAGCTCCTTACATTTCCCATCATTAGCAGCATGCTTCCTAACCTCGGCAACCTGAGCAGATGACCCACACTTCACTCCCGCTTCCGTCAAAGTGGTTGGATTAAGCGGAGAAGTGATGGTGAGGTCAAATGCAGCAGGTTTGCCAAGGTGCCAGTTTTTAACCAAAACGTCTGCAGGACGAGAGTTAAGCCTGTCATGACCTTGACCACTTCCCACTTCTACCTGACCGCCTAGACAGGCTCTGTGGCAAAACTCCACAAAAACATCCCGTAGGCTGTTGTGACGTAAGACTACATCCCCCCCGTGTTTGCACGTCAGTGCATGGTGACCAAGCGGGTCCAGCCTGTGGTCAGGGCAGTGAGGACAGCAAGAACCAAACGAAACATCCATTCCTAACCACCACTTCACAGCAATCTGGAATTCATTTGGCTCCAGATGCAAGTTAAGGCCTGGGGAGGGGACAACAGTAAGCCACGAAGCAGCATGACGAGATGAAATTGATAGCAAGCGAGCTCTATTGGCAGGAGAAGAGATGTGAAACAGCTGCCGAAACTGCTGGTCTTCAATTTTTCCGGACAGGGAGTGCTGGCGCATGTTAGAGGTGGCTAATGTTTCCAGAGTTATTGCATCCTCCGCTGGTACTAACCCATTAAAGAGTTCGATTGGCTCCACTAAAAGATTCCACTTGTCACAGCCAGAACTGCTGATGGAGGCAAGGTATGCTGCAACACAATGGGATGACAAGCTACAGAGGCCAAGCCCACCCCTACTAAGGCTAAGCTGTGCTTGCATCCACTCCACATCAGCAGCATCTACAGCTGTGCATTCAGCAAAGCATTGGCGTACATCCTTGTCAAACAGCGCCAAGCCCTCTGCAATGTGTGAAGGAGGTGCGGAGCGAGCCAAATGGACTAACTTGCAGAATGCCGCACACTGCCGTAACAGAAGGAAAGCTACCTGAGGATCCTCCGCTCAATTAATTAACAAAACACACACTGACTGTCTAACTGATTACCTCATCTCTGTCCTGGACCCAAACAGTCCCTCAGCCTCGTCAAAGACCAGAATGGCATCAGAGTGTCTGGCTTCTTCAAATATGGCATCAATGTTCTTGGTACTCTCTCCTACCCATTTACTGAGCAATTCTGCACAGTTTACCACCTGTGGATTGTGAGCACGTGCGGTGTTGTGTATGTACATACGTACATATGTGTGTTTGTGTGTGTATGCATGTGTGTGCGTGTATGGTAATTTATGTGGTGTGCATGTACATGTCTGTGTATGGATGTGTAACACAAGGGTGGGGAGGAGGCTTGCCTTGAGGGGTTTCCCCACTTCATAGCCTAAGGCCTCTGCGGCCTTTGACTTGCCTGTACCAGGAGCTCCATGTAGCAGCACGGTGATGCCCTGGTTGTGGGTACAACGTCAAAAAAAAAAAGTGGGAGAAGGGAGGAGGGAGAGAGAGATGCGATGAAAGGATAGGCATGTCATGTGGGAAAGACTTGACGCAAACCTGTTCTCCATCTGCTCCAAATCCCCATTGACCAAACAGGATGGACCTGCTCAATGGAGACTGTGCTCATCACATGTGCAGCACACAACACGCCTTCGAGTACACCTGCCTTGCTTTTTCAAACTGCACAATCTCCCTCAGTGTCTTGATGAGGTCATCAGGAACTATGATCTTGTCCAGACCACACGATGGGACCACTCTCCTATGGAAATCCTAAATACAGCAGATTGGAAGTCAATGAAACACTCATAAAAAAAAAGCAAGCAGAAAGGAAGGAGGGAGGGAGGGGGGGAGGGAAGGAAGGGAGGAAGGGATGAGAGAGGGGGAGGAGAGAGGCAAAGGAGGGGGAGGGAGAGAGGGAGGCTGTGGCAGAGTAAGACATGAAGCAAAGGATGGAGTAAATGTAGATGTAGGTCACCTTCATTCTCAGCCTTCCCCTCAGTTGGAGGTTGGCTCCCTGGAGGAGGTCCTGCTGAAGGATCACAGGGTTGTCCCCATCACGAGAAACCGCAATCGACAGAGCCGAGAGGACCGCATTCTTAATAAAGCCCCCTGCCAGCTCAAAGCGTAGGGCTAACTCATTCTAGAACAGTATGGTGAAGGAGAAGAATGCAACAAACACATCTGGGATTGCAGCTACCCACCAGGTCCACACTGCTGTCCAGCTTCATGGTCTCTGGGATGTGGGACTCCCATATGCTCTTCCTCAGTATGTGGTCAGGCTGGCGGAACTCGATGGCTATCATGATACGTCTGTGCATGGCTTCATCAAGGTCGTACGGCCTGTTTGTTGCCATGATAATGAGACCATCGTGCCTACAAGAGTGAGGAGGAGGAGGGGACAGAAGGGGAGGGAGAGGGGAAGAGATAAGGGATAAGGAAGATTTCCATGCCCAGATAAGGAGATGTATGGAGAGGCAGGTGAGAGGGAGGGGTCAAACAGGTTGTACATCTTGTACAACTTGACACATAGATTTACAGTTGTGAGCTCCTCCCTGGTAAACAGTGTAGCCCCACAAGACAAGACTAGGTGATCAGTTCACTGCTGCATTATAAATAGAATGCTATTATGTCAGCGTTAAACAGTTTATATCTGGAAGCAAAAAGGATACATACGTGTAGTAGACATGGAAAGGTTGAAGGCAGCAAGTCAAGAGGTTGAAACAACCTGAAACTTAAATCATGCTTTCTAACCAGCAATCATTTTCCATTTCAAAGAGATGCTGGCCTATACATCATGGGGATTGATACTAAAATATCTCAAAGTCCTGAACCACTAATGTATGCCAACAGTATAGGGCACAAACCTCTCTATCTCTGTCAGCAAGGTGTTCACGTCATGGCCGCCTTTCTCCCTCGTCTCAAAGATGGCCTCACACTCGTCAAAGAACAGGATGGCGTCGTTGATCTTGGCCTCACGGAATATGAACTTGAAGTTCTCCCCTGCAGTCATGCTCCCCAGAGACGGGAAGTTGATCAGAAGAACCTGTGCACACCAAACAAATGGGTCACCCAGTCCAGGAGAGAGGTGTGGCCAACCTTCTTTCCCAGCTTGTTGGCCAGGGCATTGGCCATCATGGTCTTCCCTGTGCCAGGGGAGCCATGGAAGAGCATCACCATCCCTGCCCCATAGGTGATGGCGTCGTCCAGACCCATCCTCTTCCTGCAACGCTTGAAGCTCTCAAAGTTGCTGACCGTGCTGAATATGAGGCTCTTCTGCTCCTTACCGAGGACCACCTGAGGGAGGGGGTGTGGTGGAGGACAGCCGGAGGGGGTGGGGTCAGTACAACTGCCATCAGTGGACAGAAGAAAGGCAGCTTCGCAAGGTGACCTAGCTGACCTGCTCAAACTTGGTCTTGGGATAGTACAGGTGAGACCCCTCCACTATCTCAGAGAACTCAGTGTCCAGACCCACACAGAAGTCCAGCATGCGACGGTCAATCTCGACTTTGGCAGAGGCTGGGTCACCAGTGAGTCCAGCGTTATTCACCACCAGCATGCCTTCCTGGACCAGGGTGGCCGACTTATAGAAGTAGGTCCTGTGCTTGATCTGGTCTTGCAGGGAGGTGCAGAACAGACGCAGGAGCTCCCCAATGGTAAAGCCAGTCTGAGCAGCACCGAAGAACATTCCTGAACCTGGAGGATTGATCTGTACGTACATGTGTATGTGTGTGTATGCATGTGTATGCATGTGTACATGCAATATGTGTTTTGTGTATGTGCATATGTGTGCGAGTGTATATGTGGATATGCATATGTGTATGTAGTGTATGTGTATACATATATGTTTGCCCATGTGTGAGTATATAGCTTAGAGGTGTTACTGGCCAGTGGCACTTGCCTTGTTTGGCTGTATTACAAACCCAATCAGAGTGAGGAGGATGTTCTTCTCAAACACACAGAGCCCTCTTGACTCGACCATCCTCTCCAGACGTGGGATCCAGGACCCTGCTGCCTTGGTTAGCTGTGTGGGACCATCGCACAATAATTGAGGGCAACTCCCCTCTCATGGCAACACCTCACTCACATTCAGCCTCTTCTCACACTTCTTCTCCAACACTTTCAGTTTCCCTTCAGACTCCCTCTAAAATCAACACACAAAAATTATATTATGCTCAGTTTCTGGTGATATGAAAAGCACAACCTTTTGTCTGATCATTCTGGTGTCCCTAAACTCATCGTTGTATTGAGCCTGGGGACCAACGATTGCACACACAGTTTACTTGCACACACATCGCGGCCAGCTGTGAACTGCTCACATCCATCTCCATAGTGGACTCCATGGACTTCACCCTGATCTTCTGCGCAATGAGCTGGACAGCAAAGAGGAACAGCATATCAAGTTTCACTGATCAAGACACTCTGTGCTCACATCGATACTATCTATGGTGTGTATTGACAGAAAGAACTCTGATTTCCTTGCAATACGATCCTCCCATTTCATGTCGCCAGTAAAACCCAAAGTCAGCATTTTGTCCCCCTTTTGCTTCTGGCATGCTACCCCCCTCTCATTCATTCTTCTTGGCTCCTCCCCCTTGGCTCCTCCCACGCCTCCCTGCTGATAATCCCTCTTCCTACCTGGAAGTGGTCATCCAGGTACTCAAGGTCCGTCTTGTAAGGAGTAAGCTTGTCAGTGGACTCCGTCTCCAAGGCCTCCTCTCCCTACGACAGAGAAAGGGGTGAGCTACCCGTCAAGGAAATAAGCGAGACAAACCGTAGGTGGGTCCTGGGTCTCTCCCTCCTTCCTCAGCCTCTCCATCTCCCTCTCCCTCTTCAACAGCATGTCGAGATCGGTGATCTCCTCAGCTTGTGGCTCCTGAGGCTGCACAGAACCTTCCAACCCTTGTTCCTCCACCGCCATCTCTCCCCTGACCTGAGGATAGCAGTGGCTTTGTGAAAACCTAGCAAAGACACGAGTATTGAACTCACCTCCTCCTGATTGTCCACTCCCACCTTGCCACCATCTCCACCCTCATGAGATGATGCCTCCCCAGACGTGGTGGGTTCAGTTTCTTGGAGCGCCCCTTCCCCACTGGGTGCCCCTTCCTCTTCAGCAAGGATTTCAGCTAGACGTGTTTGGTCAATCTTCAGGCGCTCGTTTCCTTTTAGTGCCACCCCGAGAAGTGCCCTACACGAGCACTCATCCAGAGTGATGGCTGAACGTAGGAGAAAGCTTTGCTGCACGTCTGGGAAGATTCCCTGTTGCATGTGTTCTCTGTCAGCATTGAGGAACTCCAGCATCTCCGATATCTTTATATCACAGGCTTTGCACATCGAGATGGTGTCTTGACCAAAGCTCAGCCCGCCTCCTCCTCCAAACGGCGACGACCGCCAGGTAATTGAGGACTGCTGATCCGCCGCTTGGCAGGTGAATACGTAGACGAGAACTAACGTCTCCTTGTCGGAGAACTTGTAGCGTCTGGCGAGCTTGATGACCCTCGGAAGGCCTTTCTCGCCCTTCGCTTCCTCCGTTACCTTTAGCTTGGTGTCCCATATTGTCTTCAATCTAGCGGCGACCTGAAGGATACGAAAGCACGTTCTATTCGTGTTACTGTACGCTCAAAATACCGAGCTACCGCGTTGAAATACCTCATTTTGGCACGTAATCACTTTCTTCTCGCTCTCTACGTCCACCTGCTTATTGACCCTTTGCGGCTCCAGGAGCGCCGAGCGCAGGGCGGTGGTGGTGGCATCGATGGTGTACTTGGTCAAGAAGTAGGCTTCAGTGAGCAGAAGGAAGTCCTCGTTCAGTCGCTCCCCTTCAAAGGGGGTCGTTGGGTCTACATCGAGCGCAAGCAGCTGCTTTCTGTTCAGTTCGATTAAAATGTTGGGATGGATGACCGCAAGACCCTCCAAAAAGGTCACCGCATTGTTCACCGGAGTTTCACTCATCTTCAGTTTAGAAAGTTGGCTGGGCGGGGCCACTTCCGGTTATATACCGAAACCACGCCCACTGGCCAATCCTACATATAGGACCCACTGAATTAGGTCTTATCGGTACTTTAAAAGCGGTGACCGGTCCTGTTTTTCGTCACACATTTAGTACTACACATTCATAATTATTCAGAAAGTACGTGGCACTGAACACAATTAGGCTTGGCGAGGTCTCGTACCCAGACCCATACGTCACTGCTGCGGGTGGATTACATCACCGCTACGCTCAAGCCTTTGTTTTGCTTTTGACCACCTATTGCATAGGTCCAGTAGCATCATTTTGTGTCTATCTCCGCTGGTTTCGCTAATGATGGACCAGGTATAGAAGTACTCTATCAAAGGGTTGGCTACACAATTCATAGGGGGAAGCCAAGGGGACACCAGTGTTTTGGGCCTGGTAGCTGATGGAGCTTACCAACGTATCAGGGCTGGCGGAAGCTGTTTAGGATTGGTCCGGCGAGGGGGTGGAAGCTTACAGCAAGGGGGTATGGGGGAGCGCTGTAAGCTCCCCCATCGGGGTCTGGGGCGGAGCCCCAGCCGCTTCGCACTTTTTAAGTCATATAGCATTTGCATCATGTAGATTATCAGCATTTACAGCATGCTGTGTATATACAAAACAATGTCAGAATTTACCAAATATACGTAATCTATGTTCGTTACCAGAAACAAAGTCGTTGGCAATTGATGTCAAAGTCCATGGCATCCAAACTCTCTTTATATATGCTAGCAATCATGAGGTGATTCAACCGTTGCTGGTTCATAGTGGATCGCAGATAGCTCTTCACTCGCCTCAACGTAGAAAAGGACCGCTCACTCACTGCATTTGTTGCAGGCATCACTAAAATGAGATGGGCAACACGGCAAAGCTGGCCAAAAAACATCCTTTCTCCAATTGTGAGGGACCTTAAATGCACTAAAACTTATTGCAAAGAATACTGGTCCCTTTCATCTGAATTAACAACCTTAAAACTTTCTCCAAAATTTGCGTTCGCAACTCAGCTTCATTGAAGTCATCGCTGTAAAAGGCTAATATTTCTTTCAACTCTTCAATATATTCCTTTTTGTTTGCTGCATTTACGAGGACTGTACATGTTTCAAGATTTCGATACATGTGAAATCCGGGCTGATCGAATCGATCCTTTATGCTGGTTATGGCTAGGTCCATGGCTTCATAGTACAAACGTGAATAGTGCTCTTGTACAGAAGAACTTTGGTAGCACTGACTGGCGCCATCACCTAACCGCCTAGAAACCTTTCTCGGGCGAGGTAGTACAGGCTCAGCTACTCCGAGATCTGTGCTAGTCTTTGTTGCAAAATCAAGGAATGTTTTGTACGTATCATCTGTCCTCATCCCTTGCAGCGTCTTAACTGTTTACTCGGCAATGTGTTGAGCCTCTACTGCGGACATAGACGTTTTACTCAAATTGTCAGTTATATTCAAGATTCGATCACACAATAGGAGACCAAAAAGAAAAGGAAACTTCATCATTTGGCTTTTGACACCTATTATTCGCCCTTTGACATCAGGGTCAAGCCTTGTTTCTAGACTGTTCCCAAAGTTCAATCATGGCACAGTAATTATTGAGGATACTTGTCACTGACGCTCCTCGAACTGTCCATCTCGTAGGGCAGAACTTCTTGAGGGTAGCATGAGATATAGGGTTTTCATCCATACGTTGAAGTTCGTTCAAATGTTTTAGGGGAAAATTTGACTAGCCTGCATGGTTATTTCGTACGCAGTATCTAATGCATCGCAGCAGACCTTTGACTGTTTTATAGTATCACTGACGGCAAGATTGAGAGCATGTCAATAACAGTGAGTGTAGAGGGCCTTCTTCTCATCGCCACAGATTTGTGCAGCTACGCCTCGTCTGCTTCCACTCATATTTGATGCTCCGTCATAGCACTGACCACGACAATCAGTGAGCTTAACATTTAACAAGTAAATAAAAACATTCTCTAACGAGAAAGTTGTTGGTATATAGGATTGACCAATGGTGGTGTAAAAAGCACGGAAACAAGAGTGACAGAAATTTGACTGGAAAATTGAAATAGGCCTATATTTAGCCCATTACTCAGGCAACTGTTATAACATTAGTGTGCTAAATATAGGCCTATTTCAATTTTCCAGTCAAATTTCTGTCACTCTTGTTTCCGTGCTTTTTACACCACCATTGGTCAATCCTATATACCAACAACTTTCTCGTTAGAGAATGTTTTTATTTACTTGTTTCATTAGTTTTTTCCTCTGGCGTCTTTATAAGTGGTCACAAATTGATTTTAATTTTCAAAGGGAGGGAGGGAGGGAGGTTTAAAATTTTAATAATAGAAATTATATGTATAGGAGTTCTAAATGTTATTTACTGTTCGGCCTTGTCCTCTATGTCTCCCCCAGCCTCTTCTATGGCCGCGGCGGCCTGGTTCTGGCCATGGGAGCCATGTGGGTGGTGGTGGCAGCGGCCAGGGGAGCAGCAGGCGAAGTGGTGGTGGGGGCACTGGTGTCAATACTGCTGGTGCCGGTGGTGGGGCTGGTGGTGGTAGCGGCGGTGCTCCTGCTTCTGCTGGTGGTGGCGGAGGCAGCTCTGCTGCTGCTTCTGCTGGTGGCGGCGGGGGCAGTGCTGCTGCTGGTGGGGGCAGCGCTGCTGCTACTGCTGATTGTAGTCAAAAGTTTGTCATTGTGTCAAAAGTAGCCTTTTTTTACATCAGATAAGGAAGCCTTTTTGTGCATCAGATCATAGATAATAGAATAAAGGGATTGGAAACGGTATATAAATTTACGTGACGTGACGTCACGTTCCGTTACATGACCGTGCTTCGCATTGAATATTCTAGTGGGCGTGTGAACTGTTGAGCATCCGTTCGTAAAGAGCTTCTTTAGTGTTGTTTAACCTATACCTGTGTGAGGACAGCCTTTTTGACACCCAAACATCGTTTAGCTATTCTTTCCAGAAGTTAAGTTCAGACAGCGGGCAATCGTATAGCTGCCTCCTGATTGGAAATTGGTTGTGTGATTTTCCTGGACACAGGTACCATCAGGAAACCTTTTTGTGAGTTCCAGTATAGAGTACGTAGTGGGTAGTGTGGCTGTGGAAGGTTTTGGAGCCTCTAAAAAGTGTTTTGGCGTTGTAGATCGGTAATTTGCTAGCTAATGACACCCGAAAAGCGTACTTTTTGTGTAATTTTCCCATAGAAGTGGTTAGGTTTGTAGAAAATTTCAGGATATATACTGAACCAGAGATGCATGTAGAGTGGCGTGATCAATATTTGTTGTATGTGCTGCATGTTTATAGGAGCAAATGGCTCGCAAGTTTCGTTTGGGTCGGTCACGTAAGAATGCTGAGAGAAAATCCCAACAACATAAAAAATCTACATGCTTCGTGAAAAAAGGGAGGCCTACTAAGAAAGTGAGTTATAGAGCATAAAGTTTGTACTGTCTGTTATACTTGCCACTGCAGATTGGCATCCAACAGCTCTCCACTGGGATATATTTGCCCCCATTATGGAGTAACCAGTCTTCAATGCAGTTTGTACACTTCTGCAAAATTGAGCATGGAAGCTCAAACCAAACAGCAGCTACTGTTACTAAGTCAGTGACAATAAATGAGGACCTAAGTTGGTCTGTTAATGTTCATGGACACAAGTTGATAGCTGGTAAGTGCAACGCTTTGTGCTGTGTAAAAGACAAGATAACAACAAAAGCTGCACTTAGTCGACTGGTACACCAAATAGACAGCTTAAGTGTTTGTTCAGGAAATCCTGATAGTCATTTTCTTGAACTAGCAGATGCTCGCAAGGGCATTTTTCATTCTCCTAGCAAAAACATGGTGGCATTTATTGATTCATTCTTCCCTGTTATGTTTGAGGATGAAATGTATAGTAGAACACTGCGCTGTAATGAATGTGAACTCTTAGTTACTAACAACAGGTGTGATACTTGCAAGCAGTATCGTTGCACTCTACGTGCTCTGCATAGCCAGTGGTTACGGCAGCAAAAAAAAACTGCCAATCATGCCTCAATATCAAGCCACACCAACTTCCGTTACTTAAAGACACCTGAACGCCAACAGAGAATAAGAAGGCTCAGGAATGAAATAGTGAACAAAAGAAAAGAAGTGGAAAGGTTAAAGAGTTATGTGAATGTTGCCACTGAGCAGCATGAAATATACATAGAAGAGGCTTTGGAAAAAGATATTAAGCAAATTATGGAAGAGAAAAGCAATGAGATAAGAAAAACATACCAAGCAGATTCATTTCAGTGTATATTTTGGAATCAACAACTTGAGCTTTTAAAACTGAAAGACAAACGGCAAATAAGATGGCATCCTATGATCATTAGATGGTGTCTTAGCCTGAAGCTGCTTTCTTCTGCATCCTATCATGCCTTAAGGTCATCAAACTTAGTTATCTTACCATCTGAACGAACACTTCGAGATTATACTAACATAGTTAAAGCCAAGACTGGATTTTCAACAGGCATTGATGCACAGCTGTGTCATGAAGCAAATATTGATAGCATTCCTGATCATGAAAAGTATGTGTGCCTAGTATTTGATGAAGTTAAAATAAAGGAAGATCTTGTCTTTGACAAACATTCATTAGAGCTTGTTGGTTTTGTTCAGATAGGTGATATAAATACTCACTTGTCTAAATTTGAAAGCTGCAGTATGCCACAGAAAACTCCTGTAGCACCACAACTTGCCACTCATATGCTAAGCTTCATGGTCTCTGGTATCATGACTGATTTGCAGTTCCCTTATGTTTCATTTCCATGCTCAACGATTTCTGGTGACCAACTGTATTCAATGGTATGGGGGTGTATCCGAAGGCTTGAAACCTGTGGATTTAAAGTGCTGGCAGTCACTTGTGATGGTGCATCCTCAAACCGCACATTTATGAAGCTACACCAGTCTGGTGATAATTTAACCTACAAGATATGCAAATGAGGATCGACCCCTTTTCTTCATATCAGATCCTTCTCACTTAATAAAGACAGTGCGTAATTGTTGGGCCAATTCATATGGTCACAGCTATACAAGAAAGCTTAAGGTATGCATCTTAGTTTTTTCCCCTCATAAATTCATTATCTCTCACATCAGATTAATGGTCAAGACATAAGCTGGCAACATTTAGTGGACCTGTACAAAGCACACAGAGGACCTGATTGTGCTACACTTGGACTGTCTATTCTACCTAAGCTGAAGTGGGAACACATTGAACTTAATTCTTACTCTAAAATGAGAGTAGATCTTGCAGCACAAGTAAGATATTTATGGGGATGGATATGTGTGACCAGTATGACTTCCACAGGTGCTTAGCACTACTGTAGCTGAAGCATTTGCATATGAGAACAGCCCGCATACCAAAGAGACAGAACGATTTGTTCGCATCTTTGACAAATTTTTTGATCTAATGAACACCAGAAACACCAAAGAGTTTGTACTTAAGCGAAAACCTAATCTTGCCCCCTACATTAATAATCCTGAAACTGAAGAGCGTCTGAAGGTAAATTGTATGCATAAGTTTGAAAAAAAACAAAAACAATTATGGTCGCTATACTTATTGTCCTATAGTGGCTGCAGGATGTGTTTCTTCCGTATCTTGATGAGTGGGAAGCATATGCTCATGCTCAAGAGCATTTAAGTTCTGCTGAACAAATCAAGTTGTGTTTAAGTCAAGAAACATTGCAGGGGCTTCGCATAACAGGTACATTCTATATCATGCAATAATCACTGATTACTCTAACAAATCTAATGCAGTCCATGCATTCATTGAACTGGTGAGATATCTTCTAAAGCAACCCCGTGTGCTATATGTGCTGAGTGCGAAACTATCTCAAGATTGTGTGGAATCATTCTTCGGCAAGCAAAGAATGAGAGGTGGGTATTGTGAAAACCCAAATGTATCCTCTTTCATTAGTGGGACCCAGTCATTACGTGTTCAGAGTTCTACAGCAATACAACCACGTAGAGGGAACTGCAGACTTCGAGTAGTAGATGATGTTTGTATTGATGACAGACCACTTCCAAAACGGAAAAGGATAAAAATAACTGCATTACATTACATTACACACATGCAGCAAAGCATTTTAACACCGCGTCCGCGAGTAAAGTGGGTGAAAACGGCCAAAATTTGGGGGAGGTTTAAAATATAAAAGGTCCGCTGATTATTATTTTTCTTTTCTGACACAGGATACTATTACTACAACTCTTGAGACAACATTTGATGCGCTCAATGAGAGGACCATTGGTCTGCCGCATGCTATCTACGAGCTGGCAAGTGACCGGTCGACATCAGTGGCATCCGATGTTTTGCTCGTCCAAAATGTTCCATAAGTGCACAGTATATGAACTGAAATGAAATTGTGACTTAAGGATTGTCATTAGTGTAGAAAATCATTTTACAAGCAACACCGTTGTATGAATCGGGGTGGAAATGTATATAGCGCTAGCGCGGCTGGTTATTGAATAGGAGCGCAGAAAAAGTACTTTATGTAAATCAATCCATACTATAGAATAAAAGTCCACTAGTAACTGTACCAGTGTTGGCTGCGAATGCACTCCTTCCCTACAGTCACTGGAACCAGGCTAGCTGTACACAATGTCGCGAGGCAAACTATTCAGTTCAATAAAATAGCATATCGGTCTACACATGCATACACACCATTGATAACGATAACAAAAATTACAAAATGTTTGCTTGCTCTCTTACTTTTATTTTTCTCTTTAGACTACTAACTTTGGTTTTGATTGCTTTGTCGTGTTCAAAGGGATGTGGTAGGCATAGTGCAGCCTTCAGATTTCTCAGGGCTTCAGCAGGCTTGATTGTGGGATTACGCTCTACCAATTCTTCTATAGGTGTGTAACATACTGCTTTGGTAGATTGCTTCCTCTTCCTTTTGTAGCTTCATTTTCACTCTCATCATGATCACTACCTGCATTGTCCTCATCACTGGCCTTCTTCCTACCAAACAACTTGGTAATTTCTGCACGTATTTCATTCTCCCCAGGTAAGGTGTAGCGACCAGGATAGAGTGACTGAAGCTCCTCTAACAGCACATGGACTCATTTTGTCTGAGGAAACACGAGCTCCTCGCTCAAACATCCGTTTTATGTCCTTCTTGTATGGTTCCAAGTATGCTCGACCAGTAACTCTTTTAATTTTAATTAAATTTTCATCCTTTGTACTTGAGCTTTGTGAAAGTCTGGCGGCAACTTCTTCTAATAGGGAGTCAGAGTTTGCTGGATACAAAATTTCAGCACATCTAACCACTGCTGCAAGAACGCTTTGAACCATCGTACTCCATCCTGAACCACCTGATTCCTTTAGCAACACATCACCTTTCCTCAAATCTTCGTTAGGCAGCTTCTTCTTGGTTGCTTGGCTCCATTCAAACGCTTGCCATAGATCATGCACTGTTTCTACCTGTTTGATAGTTGGCTCCGTCCCAATGGTTCGCTCCTCTAGTTCTGTTGCCTTTGCTATTTCAATTCTAGCCCTTTTCGCTGCTTCTCTTTGCTCGCTGCCAGTCGATAGTCGCTTCGGACCTCGTTGCCCAGAACTCTGAGCAAGCGCCACTCCAGGCTCTACACCATCGTAAGCACATCCGCACCTTTTGCATGCGCTGCCACACAATGGACATGAACCAACTTTGCATTTGCAACGATGAGGCTGTTCTGCAGAATCCATTGATCCCGTAGATTAACTATTGGTGGTTAGTTAACTGCAGTATTTGGACTGGTCCCATAAGCTTCATCGCAATTGTTTGGAGAATTGGCGTTGGTTTAAAGGATAAAAACGTGATTTTTATCTCTAGCACAAGTAAGTACGTGATCGGGAAGGGTTTTAGTATTCGTATTAACATTCAAAATCCACTTTGTACATGCCTTTTTGAGTACCGAACCGCATTATTAAAAGTATGTACATCTCTTCTACAACAAAGCCATTTTGTACAGGATAGATTCTTAGTATAATCCAATAGGTTCTTGTACTAGAATTTCATATAGTGCTTACGACTGCATTACTAGCGGATTGTATGCCTCATCGTGTATATGGAACAAGCCTCCCCGGTCTATTGCTAAAAGCCATCTCTTAGTGTACTCCAGGTAAGTGCTTGTAACAGAGCCTTCACCCTTCTGAGATAAACTTGATAAGCACACTATGAAATCCTGTCTATTCGGATCTGTACAAGTTGGTTTAGAATACTTTTGCAACAGTTTCCATGGGACATACCCAGCAGCATAGCGCAATGCATTCAGGTCATTCTCAGTGGGGTCAGCTACTACAATTTGCTGCTCATTCACTTCGTACATCGTCTTCACAAACATTCCAAATAATTTCTCATTTACGTATTCGCATAGCAAAGGGTCTTCTAAATACTTGACATCTAAAGCACTGCTTTGAAAGTATTCTTTCCACAGCACACGAAGCTCAGATATCCTTGCTGAATGGAATTTGCTCCACAAATGCCTCTTCTTATTGTCGAAAGCCTTTTTACTCTTTGGGATCGCCGGATCGGGCACAAGTTTCTGATATGTACCTACTATTTTATCGGCAAAGTTCTCAAACTTGTCCTGGCCATCATGGTGGCAATCGGCACTGGAGTCAAGTATGACTTTCGCTGCTTCTTTAGCCAGCTTCATTCTAGGAGTGTCTAACTGGCAGTCCTCGTCATCAAAAATGGCACAAATAGCGCTTCTAAGTATCGCAGCAGACATAGCTAGGAAGATCGAACACAATCATGCAATTTACGGTATCGCGAAATGCGGATGAATCCCGTAATCTTTACCGTTTCCAATCCCTTTATTCTATTATCTATGATCAGATTAAGGATGACACCCCAATATTCAATAGACAGGTCACAAAGGACTGTACACAACAGATGGGTCACCATGCATGCTTTACATGTGAAGTGAATGGCAGATCCCTTACATGCGTGCTGTACACATGTTGCATGCATATCTTCCTATAGCTTTTTAATGCTAGTGCAATACAACATGCCATGACATACCTTTGGGTGGTAGTGGTAGTTCGGTAACCCCTGCGATACCGCTTCCTCTCGGCAGCACGTTTAGCCAATCGGACAGCGGGGTCATTCCAATACCGATTCCTTTCAGATGCCTTAATGGCAGCTGAATTGTCCTCGTATTTCTGCCTTTTAGCAGCGCGGTTCTCATCGACGTCATCTTGATATCGCTGCCTTTTAGCAGCACGGTTCTCCTCGAGGTCCTCTTGATATCGCTGCCTTTTAGCAGCACGGTTCTCCTCGACGTCCTCTTGATATCGCTGCCTTTTAGCAGCACGGTTCTCCTCGAGGTCCTCTTGATATCGCTGCCTTTTAGCAGATTGCTTAGATTCAATATCTGCGTTGTAGCTGTCGCGTACAGAGGCCTTCTTCTTTTCGGGATCGGCCTTGTAGCTGTCGCGTACAGAGGCCTTCTTCTTTTCGGGATCGACCTTGTAGCTGTCGCGTACAGAGGCCTTCTTCTTTTCGGGATCGGCCTTGTAGCTGTCGCGTACAGAGGCCTTCTTCTTTTCGGGATCGGCCTTGTAGCGCGCTCGGGCTTTAGCCTTGTTTTCTTGTGATAAAATATCGTCTTGCTTTTGAAGGTATCTCTTCTTTCGATTACGCGAAGGCATTTAACTTCACTAGCCAAAGTATTAAATAAATTTCGTGCAGGTCGGAGTATTTATACTGCATGCTGTAAAATAACTTCATTAATCAACAATAAACCAAATAAACTTCTGCAATAACTTCATATCCTATATAGAACTTGCTACCGCATGAGGTACTTCTCTTTCTAGGTGTCTATATGACCTTAAAGGATAACGTGCAGGTGAATTCCGAAGATATTGGTGCTATTGCCGTTATTCAAAACCGTTCGTAGCTCGAGTTATACCTTCCTAAGGAAGAAGAAGAAGAAGAAGACGACGACGACGACCAAGAATTATTTTAGGACTGGGCACGAGAAAAAGGAATTCGTTTGTTTCTCTAAAAGCACACCGTTTTATGACACGGAACAAACGTAGAACTGTAGATCTTTGAGTTCTCGTTCCATCGCGACAAAGAGATAAGCGATCCGTTTCTCCGTTGTCCCTCCAGACGCGAGTGAAGTTTTTTTAATGATATTCATCAATCCTCAATCAATCCTATATTGAACCTGCTGCCGCAGGTTCAGATATGGGTGGAGCAAACCATGTCCACGGACCATTATGCGTAGGACCATCCCGATAATTAGCCGTGACACTTTAAGTCTGCTCTCCGTACGATGAAAAGACACAGCTGCATAAGTTCCTTCTTTTCCAAAAGGGAGCATGTAGAACCTGGTAAATAACTACGTACAGGCATAGAGAGGGACGTAAAACATGGTTTGGGGAGGGGAAGGGGGTGATATTTTACGTATGCCAATAAATTATTCTGTATAGATGATCATGGCATTGAGGTACCTTCCGAGTCAGAGCAGAAAGAACCAGCTGAAGTCGATACTATGCCTTCCCAATTGCAATCTCCTCCTAACTTCGGTGATTCTGAAATAGGGCCCAAGCTCATTCAAATCAGTTTCCAGATCAGATGAAGTAGGGAATCTTTGCAATGCTGGTAGGTTTTATGGCATTGAGTTATCTGAATGGTCAGGACCAGAGGATGATCTGCATTTGCAGTCTTATGCATCAATGACAGCATCATCTCCACCTCCTTCACCAGACTCTTGATGGTGGCTTGTACCATGGCTATCATTATCAGGCCCAAGCTCATCCATACATTCATTGGCTTCTGCGTCTTCAATACAAGATATTGGTAACCTTCTAACACCATCAATGTCTATTAATGAAATCTGTGTTAGAATAGGTAACCTTTCAAATGCTGAAAGATTTTCTCTACTCTTTCATCATGTCGATCCACCCACCACATTTCCTACAACTTTTTCTCATGGGTCCTACCGATGGTTTAATGTTCGTTGGTTGAAAAAATACCCTTGGTTAAGATATACAGTCTGAAATTGAATTAATGCTGTGTTTTGTGGTCATGTGCTGTTCTTCTCCCGGATGATGATTGAAAAGACAAAGGGATGCTTGTGAATAGGCCTTTTTCCAACTGGGTAAACATTAGCAATGCTCTGACTGATTATTTGTATCATCGTGACTCTCTTAGTATCAGCTGATACTTTGAAGACATCTGTTGAAAATCCATCATCAAGAATTGATGTAATGATGAGCACTACTGTGCAAGCTCAGGTGGAGGAAAACAAGCATATTCTTCATCAAATTGTGTGTGCCATTAATTATGCTTTTATAGCCAGGCAAGGTTTACCTCTTCGGGATCGTAGAGAAGATATTGCACCAATTCATACTTTCTTGCATTGTTAAAGAGCTTGGCTAAGGATGATAGTGCGCTGCATGATCACCTAAACAAGCCCGAGGCAAAGAATGCAACTTACCTTTCTCCAAGGTCTCAAAATGAAATCATCAGTGTGATAGGATATGATGTAATAAGAGCTAACATTATTTCAGAGGTTAAAGAAGCAATGTTCTTGCTGATGAAGTCAGCTGCCACAATGTTATTCGTTGATAAAAGTTTTAATGTTAGAGAAGAGTTTGTTGCATTTGTGAAATTGCCAACAGTCAGAGCAATAGATATTGCCAATGCAATTATATCT
Organism: Ephydatia muelleri; assembly: GCA_013339895.1. Lineage (NCBI taxonomy): Eukaryota > Metazoa > Porifera > Demospongiae > Spongillida > Spongillidae > Ephydatia > Ephydatia muelleri. The sequence goes on from JABACO010000023.1 coordinate 3,280,750, forward strand.
ACTTTGGAAGAATCAGGGCTGTCTCTACGAAATTTGAGAGGTCAAGGATATGATGGAGCAGCCACAATGAGTGGTGAAAAATCTAATGTTCAGAAGCAACTTCGAGACATACAACCAAAAGCTCTATACACACACTGCACAGGGCATTCCATTAACCTTGCTTGTCAATTCATGTGCAATACTTTCCGTCAGTAACTGCATTGATACTATTAAGAGTATGACTATCTGGGTCTCTTAACATGTGTGTATGAAAATGAGGTTCAGACTGGATCAACTGAAAGTAGAAAACCAATTCTGAATGTATGCATCACACGTTGGGTAGAAAACATTGATGGTTGGGAAAGGTTTTCATTATCACATCCCTTTTTAATTAAGATGCTAGAAGTCATCCTGTATGGGACCAGTGAATATGAGATGTACAATGACAATTGGAAACCAGATGACAAGAAAAACATTTAAAGCACTTGAATCTTTTGAATTTGTCTATATATGTCCTCACCACTCTACAACGCTCTCTTCTGTATGTGAAAGAAGCTATGGTCAAGCTACAAGGTAAGGGAAAAGATATTTCCTCTGGGATTGTTGTGATTCAACAAAGCTGTACACAACTGAAGTTACTGAGGGCAGATGTGGATGAGTATTCACACCGTATCTTTAAGCACAGTTGCAGGATTGCTGCACATTCTAAAATTGCAGCAACAATGCCACGTGTCACTCATTGACAGGCTCATCGTTCCAACCCTGAGTCAACATCTGTCGAAGAGTACTACAAGCGAGCAATTGTCATACCTTTTCTTGACCATCTGATGAATGAAATCACATGCAGATTTGATGCACACACAAAACAAGTAGCCTTGATTCAAGGATTGTTGCCTGTGAGAATCACTTCAGGAAGCCGTTGTCTTCTACACAAGTGATTTGCCCAATGTTGATGTTATTGATGAAGAAGTTCACAATCACATTTGGAAATCCAGGTGGCTATCATCTTCCTTACAAACACTGAGTGACTCTTTGAAGGTGTGCAGTCCAGAGACCCTCCCTAATCTTTTTACATTATTGAAACTATTTGCCACTCTCCCTTTGAGCTCATGTTCAAGTGAACGGTCAGCTTCTACTCTCAGACGACTGAATAAATACTGACTTAAAGTGTTCACAGTCAGAGGAGCGACTAAGTGCTCTAGCATTGATTCGTTGTAACTACCATGCTAGCACGCTAAATTAGATATCCTCGAGAACGCGCCACTGGAACTCAGCAACTTATAATTAGCCATAAAGCTCTTAAAGATGGGCGGGATCGACGCCATGTGAGGTTGGTAACCTACCCAAAGCGATTCGCCTTTACTTACTAGACTAGTGTGTAATTCAGCCAAAACATGCATGCAACCGAAATAGACCCGAGAATTTTAGTACGTTAGGACCATTTTTGTGTTTTAAAGGCTCAAGCTAGTAGCTTTGAACTTAGTTTGATTATTACCGTATATCGTCATGGATGCCTCACAGCCTCAGGCTGTCTTTGTTTGAAATTCCCAATAAGGGTTCATGATTATTATAAATGCCTCATAAGGGCATCCGACCCTGAAGATGAGTGTGGATGCGGTGACTTTTTTGGAGGGTCTCAAGACCATCCACCCCAATGTCCTAAGCGAACTGAACAGAAAGCAGCTGCTTGCGCTCGATGTAGACCCAACGACCCCCTTTGAAGGGGAGCGACTGAACGAGGACTTCCTTCTGCTCACTGAAGCCTACTTCTTGACCAAGTACACCATCGATGCCACCACCACCGCCCTGCGCTCGGCGCTCCTGGAGCCGCAAAGGGTCAATAAGCAGGTGGACGTAGAGAGCGAGAAGAAAGTGATTACGTGCCAAAATGAGGTATTTCAACGCGGTAGCTCGGTATTTTGAGCGTACAGTAACACGAATAGAACGTGCTTTCGTATCCTTCAGGTCGCCGCTAGATTGAAGACAATATGGGACACCAAGCTAAAGGTAACGGAGGAAGCGAAGGGCGAGAAAGGCCTTCCGAAGGTCATCAAGCTCGCCAGACGCTACAAGTTCTCCGACAAGGAGACGTTAGTTCTCGTCTACGTATTCACCTGCCAAGCGGCGGATCAGCAGTCCTCAATTACCTGGCGGTCATCGCCCTACGGGGGCGGGCTGACCTTTCCTCAAGACACCATCTCAATGTGCAAAGTCTGCGACATGAAGATATCAGAGATGCTAGAGTTTCTTGACTCGGACCGAACACACATGCAACAGGGGATCTTTCCCGACGTGCAGCAGGGCTACGTCCTGCGATCCACCATCACTCTGGATGAGTGCTCGTGTAGGGCACTCCTTGGAGCAAAGCTGAATAGCAACGAGCGCCTCAAGCTGGACCAGACCTGCCTGGCCGAAGTCCTTGCCGAAGAGGATGGGGCAGGTGGAGAGAAGGAGCTACTGCCTGTAACCAAATCCACCACGTCTGGGGAGGCATCATCTCATGAGGGTGGAGATGTGGGCAAGGTGGGAGTGGACAATCAGGAGGAGGTGAGTTCAATACTCGTGTCTTTGCTAGGTTTTCACAAAGCCACTGCTATCCTCAGGTCGAGGGAGAGATGGCGGTGGAGGGACAAGGGTTGGAAGGTTCTGTGCAGCCTCAGGAGCCACAAGCTGAGGAGATCACCGATCTCGACATGCTGTTGAAGAGGGAGAGGGAGATGGAGAGGCTGAGGAAGGAGGGAGAGACCCAGGACCCACCTACGGTTTGTCTCGCTTATTTCCTTGACAGATAGCTCACCCCTTTCTCTGTCGTAGGGAGAGGAGGCCTTGGAGACAGAGTCCACTGACAAGCTTACTCCTTACAAGACGGACCTTGAGTACCTGGATGACCACTTCCAGGTAGGAAAAGGGATTATCAGCAGGGAGGTGTGGGAGGAGCCAAGGGGGAGAGGCCAAGAAGAATGAATGAGAGGGTGGGAGAGGAAGAACAAGTGAGAGGGAGTGGCCAAAATGGAGTGAAATTTAAGGATTGTCGACAGATTGACACAGTGTGGGATTTAGGAAGACATTTTGAATTGTATGCTGTCATTTCAGAGCATTAAATAATGAGCCATCACGTTTTCTATTTAAAGCTGATTGCACAGAGGATTAAGGTGAAATCGATGGAGTCCATGATGGAAAGAGACGTGAGTGGCACTGGTATGCCATAGTAATGTAGGTTTGAAAACCTTACCTTGCCCAGGCTCAATACAACGATGAGTTTAGGGACACCAGAATGATCAGACAAAAGGTTGTGCTTTTCATATCACCAGAAACTGAATCTAACAAGTTTTATTGTGTGTTGATTTTAGAGGGAGTCTGAAGGGAAACTGAAAGTGTTGGAGAAGAAGTGTGAGAAGAGGCTGAATGTGAGTGAGGTGTTGCCATGAGAAGGGAGTTGCCCTCAATTATTGTGCGATGGTCCCACACAGCTAACCAAGGCAGCAGGATCCTGGATCCCACGTCTGGAGAGGATGGTCGAGTCAAGAGGGCTCTGTATGTTTGAGAAGAACATCCTCCTCACTCTGATTGGGTTTGTAATACAGCCAAGCAAGGCAAGCGCCATGTCAATATCTATTCCAATATTACATGTATAATAAACTTTCTGTTTGCACACAATGCTTTCACCTGATGCTTTGCATGGTATGCTCATTGGATGGCACCTCTCCTCCCCCTCTCCCCTCTCCCTTCCCCTTCCCCTCTTCCCCTCTTTGCACACACATTACATGCAACCATCATCAATGTACACTCACACTCTCAATTGCACACATTCACACACACACACATTGCACACACAGATGAGTCAGGCAGGCTCTGGGATGATGATGTGTTCCACCATTGGGGATCTCCTGCGTCTGTTCTGCACCTCCCTACAAGAGCAGATCAAGCACAGGACCTACTTCTATAAGTCGGCCACCCTGGTCCAGGAAGGCATGATACAGGTCAACAGTGTTGGACTCACTGGTGACCCAGCCTCTGCCATGGTCGAGATTGACCGTCGCATGCTGGACTTCTGTGTGGGTCTGGACACTGAGTTCTCCGAGATAGTGGAGGGATCTCACCTGTACTATCCCAAGACCAAGTTTGAGCAGGTCAGCTAGGTCACCTTGCAAAGTTGCCTTTCTTCTGTCCATTGATGGCAGTTGTACTGACCCCACCCCCCTCCGGCTGTCCTCCACCACACCCCCTCCCTTAGGTGGTCCTCAGTAAGGAGCAGAAGAGCCTCATATTCAGCACGGTCAGCAACTTTGAGAGCTTCAAGCGTTGCAGGAAGAGGATGGGTCTGGACGACGCCATCACCTATGGGGCAGGGATGGTGATGCTCTTCCATGGCTCCCCTGGCACAGGGAAGACCATGATGGCCAATGCCCTGGCCAACAAGCTGGGCAAGAAGGTTGGCCACACCTCTCTCCTGGACTGGGTGACCCATTTGTTTGGTGTGCACAGGTTCTTCTGATCAACTTCCCGTCCCTGGGGAGCATGACTGCAGGGGAGAACTTCAAGTTCATATTCCGTGAGGCCAAGATCAACGACGCCATCTTGTTCTTTGACGAGTGTGAGGCCATCTTTGAGACGAGGGAGAAAGGCGGCCATGACGTGAACACCTTGCTGACAGAGATAGAGAGGTTTGTGCCCTGTACTGTTGGCATACATTGGTGGTTCAGGACTTTGAGATATTTTAGTATCAATCCCCATGATGTATAGGCCAGCATCTCTTTGAAATGGAAAATGATTGCTGGTTAGAAAGCATGATTTAAGTTTCAGGTTACTTCGACCTCTTGACTTGCTGCCTTCAACCTTTCCATGTCTACTGCATGTATGTATCCTTTTTGCCTCCAGATATAAATTGTTTAACGCTGACATAATAGCATTCTATTTATAATGCAGCAGTGAACTGATCACCTAGTCTTGTCTTGTGGGGCTACACTGTTTACCAGGGAGGAGCTCACAACTGTAAATCTATGTGTCAAGTTGTACAAGATGTACAACCTGTTTGACCCCTCCCCCTCACCTGCCTCTCCATACATCTCCTTATCTGGGCATGGAAATCTTCCTTATCCCTTATCTCTTCCTCTCTCCCTCCCCTTCTGTCCCCTCCTCCTCACTCTTGTAGGCATGATGGTCTCATTATCATGGCAACAAACAGGCCGTACGACCTTGATGAAGCCATGCACAGACGTATCATGATAGCCATTGAGTTCCGCCAGCCTGACCACATACTGAGGAAGAGCATATGGGAGTCCCACATCCCAGAGACCATGAAGCTGGACAGCAGTGTGGACCTGGTGGGTAGCTGCAATCCCAGATGTGTTTGTTGCATTCTTCTCCTCCACCATACTGTTCTAGAATGAGTTAGCCCTACGCTTTGAGCTGGCAGGGGGCTTTATTAAGAATGCGGTCCTCTCGGCTCTGTCGATTGCGGTTTCTCGTGATGGGGACAACCCTGTGATCCTTCAGCAGGATCTCATCCAGGGAGCCAACCTCCAACTGAGGGGAAGGCTGAGAATGAAGGTTAACCTGACAGTGATGGTTGATTTCTTGGCCTCTCTCTGTCTCTGCTATCTTTCCTTCCATCCTCACTACCACTCTCTCGACACAGTGTATATGAACCCTGCATGTCCCATAAGGTAGCTCTGACGTGTGTGCATGTGAGAACACGTGCCTTCTGCTCCTTGTCTATAGGATTTCCATAGGAGAGTGGTCCCATCGTGTGGTCTGGACAAGATCATAGTTCCTGATGACCTCATCAAGACACTGAGGGAGATTGTGCAGTTTGAAAAAGCAAGGTATTTAACTACAAATGGATAATGCCACATGTGTACCAGTGGCCCCACATGTGTACCAGTGGTCCCACATGTGTACCAGTGGTCCCACATGTGTACCAGTGGTCCCACATGTGTACCAGTGGTCCCACATGTGTACCAGTGGTCCCACATGTGTACCAGTGGTCCCACATGTATACCAGTGGTCCCACATGTGTACCAGTGGCCCCACATGTGTACCAGTGGTCCCACATGTGTACCAGTGGTCCCACATGTGTACCAGTGGTCCCACATGTGTACTAGTGGTCCCACATGTGTACCAGTGGTCCCACATGTATACCAGTGGTCCCACATGTGTACCAGTGGCCCCACATGTGTACCAGTGGTCCCACATGTGTACCAGTGGTCCCACATGTGTACCAGTGGTCCCACATGTGTACCAGTGGTCCCACATGTATACCAGTGGTCCCACATGTATACCAGTGGCCCCACATGTGTACCAGTGGTCCCACATGTATACCAGTGGCCCCACATGTTATCCCTGCACAATACAGGATGCTATTTTGAGTTATGTTTGATTTGCCACAGTAATCAAGTGGCTCAGTGTTATTTGCGAAATTAATCAAGAGACCAATTTTTGATAATGTGTTTGTTGCAGCTATCCAATCAAAATTAATGTAGTAAATCAATTTATAAAAGAATTCGTAGGAGATCCGTTACTGGGCTTAATGACATGTGAAGTCATTACTCCATTTATATTGTTTACCAGTTATTAGTCCATCTAAATTGTTTACCAGTTATTAGTCCATCTAAATTGTTTACAAGTTATTAGTCCATCTAAATTGTTTACCAGTTATTCGTCCATCTAAATTGTTTACAAGTTATTAGTCCATCTAAATTGTTTACCAGTTATTCGTCCATCTAAATTGTTTGTTTACTGCACCTAGTGAAAGGTGTTTACACATGAGCACAAGGCTTTTAAAAAAAATTTTAGTGTAATGGTGAAAAAAAGTCAAAGATCAATACCATATTTAAAATCAAGGAAAATGCATTTATATAAATGTACCTAATATATATGTACCTGCATCATTATGAAATTCAAACCACCTAATTGAACTCAGAAAGCCCTCAAAAAATTAAAAATATTTATGATCTGAATTGATTTTAGAGGACCTTGATGTATTTAATTAACTGGCTCTCATAATCTAAACATGTTTACACCTTTCACTACTTGTGCCAACCTAGTGTTTATAATAATCAGCCAATATCTAATTCTAATGGTGAGTTATGGTCGCATTCATTTCTAAACACCATGAATGCATTCTCATGCATATTTTTAAAATCCTGGTTCTGAGAAAGATTTACTGTATGCATCAGGAGTAATGCTCATCTGAACTTATGTACCCACCACTAAGCCTATGTACCCACCTCCGTAACTTATGTACCCACCTCCGTAACTTATATACCCACCTCCATAACGTATGTACCCACCTCTGTAACTTATGTACCCACCTCTGTAACTTATGTACCCACCTCCATAACGTATGTACCCACCTCCATAACGTATGTACCCACCTCCATAACGTATGTACCCACCTCCATAACTTATGTACCCACCTCTGTAACTTATGTACCCACCTCCATAACGTATGTACCCACCCCCGTAACTTATATACCCACCTCCATAACTTATGTACCCACCTCCATATGTACCCACCTCCATAACGTATGTACCCACCTCCATAACGTATGTACCCACCTCCATAACGTATGTACCCACCTCCATAACGTATGTACCCACCCCTGTAACTTATATACCCACCTCCATAACGTATGTACCCACCTCCATAACGTATGTACCCACCTCCATAACGTATGTACCCACCTCCATAACGTATGTACCCACCTCCATAACGTATGTACCCACCTCCATAACTTATAATAATAATAATAATTGACATTTACCATTTGCTCTGAATTACAGTATACATGTATATCGGAGATAAAGGGTCTAGAAGAAGTCTTTGGTTACGGTAAACACATCTTTGACGCAGATATGCGTCTCTCGGCGTTAAACGGTTAATCGGTTAATTGAGAATACAAATACCAGCATTCATAGGTGCACCTACTTTAAGTTGATTCTTTACACTCTCGTAAACATCAATACTGATTAGAAGTTATTCACGTTCACGGCTTCAGTTGATATTATTGAAACCCTCCTTCCTGCTACCTAACATTCCTCTACTGCCTCTTTTGGACAACTCTACTGTAGCTAAACAAAAAATATTTCGGCTTTAATCGGTTAATGGCAAGAGACATCAAATATATGTTTACGAATCCTTCAAACCCCTTTGAAAATTTATATTCATGTTCACGGCTTCAGCTTATATCAACTTGTTACAAGCCCATTTCTGCTTCTTAAAATTCCTTCAGTGGCCATGTTTAGCTTGATTGGAACAACTCTACTTTAGTTAAAAAAACATATTTCAGCATTAATCGGTTAATGTGACTGATTAATATGGCTAGATTCATCACAACTGCAACTGTACTAGTAGTAAACAAGAGTTGATCATGTGATTAATGCACTAGAGCAGGGTGCAACTCATCATGCTTACAATCAGTTGTAATAAACATGGTTTCACAACTAGATGGCTCACTTTAGCCATCCCTTTAGCCGTGCTGCTGTGCATGTTTCATCCTGCACTTTGCAATCCTAGTGGGTACTAGCCCAAGCATGTAGATTATATCTGCTAACACAATCAATGTCTGTCACATTTTCCCAACAGATCCATTCTATTTGGTCAGTGGGGATTCGGAGCCGATGGAGAGCAAGTAAGGACGTCAACCCTTTGACCTTTTGTACCTAACCTCACCCGTGCCCGTGTACGTGCCTCTCTTCCCCACACCTCCTTGCAGGGCATCACCGTGCTGCTGCACGGAGCTCCTGGTACAGGCAAGTCAAAGGCCGCAGAGGCCTTAGGCTACGAAGTGGGGAAACCCCTCAAGGCAAGCCTCCTCCCCACTCTTTGTGTTTTCACACCTGCCTTAACCCCTCCTGTACAACACACACACACACACACACACACACACACACACACACACACACACGCATCCGTACATACAATGCACACGTATGTACATACACACACAACACCACACGTGCTCACGATCCACAGGTGGTAAACTGTGCAGAATTGCTCAGCAAATGGGTAGGAGAGAGTACCAAGAACATTGATGCCATATTTGAGGAAGCCAGACACTCTGATGCCATTCTGGTCTTTGACGAGGCTGAGGGACTGTTTGGGTCCAGGACAGAGATGAGGTAATCAGCTAGACAGTCAGTGTGTGTTTTGTTAATTAATTGTTAAACATAACCTTCACAAAGTATGTACAACCACAGTACAGTACATTAGAAAACAGTAGACACTGCAACATACTTTGTTCTACATTTCAGGAGTAACTGACATATTCAGCTGTACATCTTTGATCCAAACATACCTATTGCTTACTTCATACTTTTCCCTGATGCAATGAAACCATTTGCTGTCTCTTTTCTCTTCCTTCCCTCTCTGCACTTACAGCACGTCCACTGACCGATATGCCAATGTTGATGTGGGTGTGCTTCTATACCATATCGAACGCTTCCCTGGGATAATCATCCTGACCACCAACTTGATTGACAACATCGACAAGGCTTTCTTCAGGAGACTGAAGTTTGTGCTTCACTTTGATGTTCCTCCATTCAAGCTGAGGGCCAAGCTGTGGAGGGTATGCTGTTAGCAAGACCATTGTGTCTGATGCATGTAGAAGAGATATCATACCATGAACACCATCTTCTGCTCAAAACACACACACACATACACACACACATACACACACACACACACACACACACACACATACACCAACACAGTTGCTGATCCCAGAAGAGACACCATTGGCCGCTGATGTGGACTTTGAGAAGCTGGCTCACTTTGAGATGAGTGGTGGCAACATAAAGAGTGCAGTGTTCAGGGCGGCCTCGCGTGCTGCTCTTCGCCTTGACCAGAACAGGGTGCTGACCATGCGTGACCTGGAGGAGTCGGCTGAGGAGGAGTCAGGGAAGAACTCCACGCGCACCAGCTTTAGGAGGCAGGACTCTGCCAAGATGTATAGTTAAATGCATCTGTATTTGGAATTGATTGTAAAGGAATTGTTTAATTAGTTAAATGCATCTGTATTTGGAATTGATTGTAAAGGAATTGTTTAATTTTTTTTAATAGATTGCCGTAATTCATGATTGTGTGTTCAGAGGAGATGCCATAGGTACAAAAGCAAGTAAATGAGTACAAAAACGCAGCTTTGCATTAATATCAGATATCATGCATTCAATAAAATACCGCACCGTTTGATGATGTGACGTATTGCTGTAAACTGATTACAGTGAAACCCCTAAATGCGAACCCGCGTATTAAATGTCCTTGATTATCACGCAGGGGTTTGAACTTTCCAAAATTTGGGACCTAGTGTCCTGTCTATCGAGACGTACTTATCAGGGAGTCCGCATTTAAGGGTTAATTCCTAACATTCATCCAGCTGGAACGTATGCTGCTGAGAACGTGGATCGTATTAATAATGTAGGATACTTTCCAGGCGGCCAGCAAGCAGAAACATTCCTCCACACTGTTTCTTTTGATGGGAATTGCATACAACGAGAATCAGAAGGCTGCAACGTACACGGCATTCGTCTCCACTCTCCAGAGGCGAGTGTTTTGTATCGGGAGCAAGATTGCAGGCAAAATACGTCACTGGATTACATCACCTGGAATGCTGCGTTGAAATGTATAGACCTTTTTTCATCACGTGATTTATTTCGAATATTTCCGTAAAACCTGTGCACCACGGCGTATATGGAGTAACAATGACGTGTAGCAGATTACGGAGTGGTCACATGACACTTGAAAAAGGGCTAATATTCAGAGCCTTACAACTCCACGACAGATACTCCGATTCTCAGTGCGTAAGAAGCAATGTGCGGAGGACATTTCAGACTTCTAGAATATCAAAAAATATGAAATCTTGAAAAAACATGCGTTAGGTCCCTTTTCGCGGAAACGATCCCACATGTTGGTGCACAGGTTATAAAAATTATTAAAAATGGTAGCCTTGGCTTGAGTCATGACACTAAATACTAATTTAATACCGGTATAATGTCTTATCGAAATCTAATCAGATTATTTATTCTGGGCATCTAGTCTCGGTCCCAGACCCTCTAACCGCAAGCAGCGGATGATTACATCGGGCCGCGGTTAGAGGGTCTGGGGCCGAGTCTAGTTAGCATCACCTAGTACGCCTACCTCCTGTTGTCTGAGCTTTCTAAGCGTCGGCAGTTTCACTACCTTGTAGGTATTTGCTACCAAGTACGCCCTCTTTGTTAACGTATTTACATAATTACAGCTGTGACGTATTTGGGTCTGGGTACGAGATACAACTAAGGCCCTAATGAACCTTATTCGTTACTTTCTTGTTTTGGTGTTGGTGGGAGCGTTCTTTATTGCGTCACTGAGCTATCGATTCATCGCGGAAACCAAAATCACTACTGTGAATCTTCCAGAACGTGCAGCCAGAACAAGAACCGAATCGCCCGATAGCGTAGCCATCTCTCCAGTTGTGACTGCGAACAATGACGTGACAGCGAAGCACGACAGCGTGACAACTCACCCAAGGCGTTTGGGTGGTTTTGCTACACGTTCTCAAGAAGGGACAGACGCGGGCGATTACTCTGGAACTGGAGCTCATGGTTCTAACAATTGTGCCTGGTACAAGAAACCCTCTTCACCGAAGGGTCCTTACTTCCTCACGGCCGTTCTCCTGGTTCGAATATACTACGCAGACTTGGCGGGACTCTCTTCGAGGGAGATGATACAATGGCTCCACTACCTCAAGCACGCTGGGATCGAGCACTTGTACGTTTACGATGCGTACATCTTACGCAATGAATCGCAAAGCCGCGCCCTGGCGCCATATGTACGGGAAGGCTTCGTCACCTACGTCGACTGGAGCCACCGTGCGAATCCGTATTCTATTGATGGGACTCAGCTGTCAGCATACCAGGATTGTATTACGCGATGGGGTAGCGAGTCTGTTTGGCAAACTGCCATCGACATTGACGAATATCCATTCTGCCTAACAGACCAAAAGCCAGGTTTTATGACCAGGTACATAAAGAAATTTGCCTCCCTACACCCAGAGGTATCCGAGATGACAATGCAGAACTACCTATTTCTAGGAAAGCCCCTCCCTGATAAGGAAGAAACCTTTCTGTTCGGCAAACTGTGGAGAAGGACGCGGAATCGCGGGAATACTCTCGTGAAGCCCGTTTATAAGCCTGCTCACATATCGTCTGCGCAGGTGCATCACAATGCGTTGAGCCAGGGTCAGTCGATGGACGCACCCGATGAACAATTTCGAATGAATCACTACTGGGGGGCGCGGCTCCAAAACTGGGGGGAGGATACGCCTGAAATACTTGCCATCACGGAGAAAGACAGGTCTATGGAGCCCATTGTGCGAGAGATTGCACGCTGCGTCGATAGTAAAGATGATCTCTATAAGAAACAGTGGAATTAAACGCACAGTTCACCCAAGAACTAAACGGGTGCCACTGTTGTTTATATCATGTGATCTGAACGCTCATGCACGATCGATGACACACAGTATGCTTTGATCCCAGCGGTGCGGTACCAACGCGTTTGTAGATCAGCTGTTTTTATCTATAATAACGAAGCGCTTTCACAATTTATATTTCACCTAATGACAGGTGTCCCACAGGAAAATTCTAAATACTGTAGGCGTTATTAATCCCAATTCACATAGAAAGGACTTGCAGTATTTAATAAATCAAAACACATGGAAAATAAAATTCAAATGTCTGAAAATTAAACCCTTGGCATTAAAAAACTCATCAACAAATGACATTGATCAAAAAATTAATGATAGGCTGCAATTCTGGTAAAGTTGCGTGCATTATACAAACATATCGGTATGCAATTACAAAAAATGACTGCAGCTGTAATTGGTGAACATGGGAGTAAATATAACACATAACACGAAAGCAGCCATATATGCTGCAGGTGCATATTGGTGAAGATCCAAACCTGCATTGGTGTTACTATTTCACAGCTCCCAGTCAGATTGCCATCACTGATCTGAATTTGCAGATTTTTATTCTGCTGTACCACCTGATAAGACATTGCACAGAGGCCCCTCCCTCAATCCCTACAGTCCCCTCAAAATAAGTTCTCCAGCAAAATTGGATATTCAGATGTTAAATTCCTCCGCTGCTGGAGAGGGGCATGCTTCCTATTATATTTGCCCATGCTTCATTTTGGTTATGATTGGACTGGTCTCATCTGTGGGGTTTTGACTACACTTTGATCCCCTTGTATTCCAAGTTGCCATAAAGTGGTGGCTTTGGTCCATAGAGATATCATGCCATCACCTGCAAGCGTGGAGGTGCTGTGACAGCCCAACATAACAAGCATCGTGATGTGCTAGCTAAAACATGTCATCGGGTACATCTTAGTTACCTCTGACCACAGTCACACCCCCCCCCCTCCCCCCCGCTGAGCTCTTGGTGACCACCTTGGCCAGAGGCAAAACAGCTGCCTTTTATATCACTGTGACCTCTCCACTCAATATGCTTACCTTTGACGTGAGTGGGAGTGTCTGCAGGTTCTGATGTCCTAACCATGGGAAACAGGAGGCTAACAATGCCGAATGCCATGAAATAGGCTGGTTATGTGTTCCCCTTTGTTATAGAGTCCTATGGAGGCGAGAGGAAGCAATGGATGCTTTCTCCCAGCTGGTCTCACAGCTTGCCACCTCTATATGCAAGCTATAATCAATGGATCTCTACAACAGACTGAACCTCCATTGGGTGCGAGCCAAAGCCACAGCCATCTCAGTTTTAACTTAATGTTCATGACCTTAATGAAACCTTTTAAAGAATGCTGCACCAGTTGAGATCATTGGGTCCACAATTTTTTTGTATGGTGTGCATGTGTGTGTGTGTGTGTGTGTGTGTGTGTGTGTGTGCGTGCAATTATAAATGAAATTTTGTATCTTATAAAAAATTACAATAGTGAATGCAACATGCAATACACCCACGCAAAAAACTTAGACTAAGAATTAGCCACCTCCCTCACTTGCTGCACACCTTGCTAGCAGAGCTCAATCATTGGCCATTATATTAGCTATCCTGAGCTTGCCATAGGGTCGAGGTAATGGCTTGGGATTCAGAACAGCACAGCTGAGAAGTCAAGCATGTTCTAAGTCAGGGCTAGCTTCTGATCCCCAACATTGTTGACTGCAAGAAAGATATAGACCCAACATAGATAGTTGCACTTGGCTCCATTTGTAATGTGTTTTCTTTGGTCTGCTGTAACAGCTGGCAGACCCAGCTGTTACAGCATTGAGCAGAGAAGCAACAGTAAGGTCAAAGTACAGCCTGACTAGCCTAATGACTCAGAACATCAGCTGGCCTGGGTTCTGCTCTTCTCTGATCTCCAATCACTACCCATCTCTGTTTGACAGCCAACAAGTGCAAGCTGTCGCACAGACTCAACAAAAACATCTCTTAGTCTGTCGTGGGTCACCACCATGCTTGCATGTCAGGGAGTAGCCCAGGGAATGGTTAGTGCAATACACACGTTATCCTTCAGAGACCTAACCACCAGACTCAAAGTGGACTGCAATTCAGGTGTGGGTGTACCAGATAACCAAGTGGGGTGGGCGTGCTTTGTCAGGAATTGAAGAGGAGTTATAAAAGTTTTGGTCTTTGAGCTTGGCCCCTTGTCCCTGCACTAGTACTTTGTCACTGACATCATTGGCTGTGATGGCATCAGCTGGGGTTTGCATAGCTTGGATTGAATGTTTAAGTGCAGTTCATCTATAAACCCCAGGCCAGATGCACTCAAAGAGACAATGCGAATGATGGGGAAAGACCTATAGACCTTTACTGCTCAGGCTTTAACTGAGCCTGTAGCCATGCCTTCAGTTGTGTCAACACTGGTGCATTCTAAAAGCATTGGCTCATCATACACCTTCAAATCATGGATTGGGCAAGATCGATCAGTTTACTGAAGCTGCCATACAATGGCGTCGAAGAAGTAGACCTGGACCAACAGATCCAATTTATCCAACAGCAAAATTAAAGGTATTTTTAAAAATCAAGATAGATGCAAAAGCAATGACAATAGTGACACGTTTCAGCAAAATTAGTGTTAAAATCAAGAAAGAAAGCCAAAGTACTATTGATTTACTCTTTACTTTTCAAGTATTTACCATTATTTCTTTTTCAAGCCTTTTATCTTTTGAATCCCAGACCATTACATGTACTTAATAAATGGATAGTATAGCACAAATACCAACCTTAAAATGAACACTAAAACATGCCTAGTGCATACATTATAAAATTTCCACTATGCGCAATAAAAATGTAACGCATGCGTTAAAATGTATGGCTAATTAAAAATTCAGGCATAAGAAGCAATGCGTAGCGGACATTTCAGACTTCTATAATACTTAGTTTACTATTTACACATATCTAAACATTTAAAAAAACATGTGTTAAGTCCCTTTCCGCGGAAATTACATTCAACACACATACAAAACACCTATGCCCGTAAGGTATCAGCAGCATTGCCGCTGAGTCTCAGTTGTTCAATGTAGGTAATGGTCCGATTCTTTTTGAAAAGAATCTTGCAGAGATGAACGTGAATACGTGTGCTCAGTGTGCATGTGACAGTGCACAATTTTCATTCATATATTAATTTTGCTGGACCTTTTGTGGAGTCATTAAAATGCTTGACAGTTTAGACATACACTACACTGTGTGGCCGGTGTAGTACTGATTTGTCTGACAAACTTCTGTATATCAGTAATACCGTAATTGAAAAGATCAAAATCAGGAAGCTTCTAGATGGCAGAGCAATCCTTTCTGTTCAATTGGCAGATTATGAGGGAAAGAATGTATAACAATAAAAAATCCTACTTAAGCTAGTGTACACCATAGCGTGTTGTGCCTAGACATAACCCCGACCAGATTTTCTTTTCAGATGAGCCTTAAAGGCCATGCAAGGAATCTTTTACAGCTCTGTGGGAGAGCAACAACTGGCAATAACACTCGGCTTCTGTAATTGAAACTTCCAATCTCCATTTCATGGTGCCCTTTTTCTTTCCCCTTCTTCAGGGAGAGGCGGTGATCCTTCTTGAACAACAATGCCCTTAGCATAGTAAGATGCATGTATCAGAAATCCTTAATCCATCTCCATTTCAATACGACCACCAGCCATTAAAAATATGGCTGCATGAGCAAGTTTAGATGACCAAGAGTCTACAAAAAGACTGCAATAGAAATACAATGCTTGCGCTGATATGTATGGCTAATTAAATATTCAGCACCTTACAACTCCATGATATTCTGACTCTCAGTACGTAAGAATTGCTGTGTAGAAGACATTTCAGACTTCTTTGAATATTAAAAAATTGAAATCGTGAAAAAACATGCGCTAGGTCCCTTTTCGTGGAAACAATCCCACATGTTATACTTCAGCTACTTCTTATTAGGGGAGGCAATAGAAGTTAGGTACATACAGATGCGAAGAATGGTTGAAGTACCTACTACGTTGGGTAGTGTTCACAAAATCAGTGACACCACATTCTGACCAACCCCTATCCTCTTTTCTGTACCATTAAGTTCACTTGCTTTTTTAATCAATTAAACTAGAGGTAAGTAAATATCAATACGGCCTTCCTCTGGATGGACGTACAGATATTGCAACGTCAATGAAGTCCCCTATCTGAAACCTCTTGGACTGAAGTGTAATATTGTCATCTGACCCTTTTCTGCCTGAGCATGTTTGTCCCAAGTCCTTCATTCGGTAGCCTCCACGACGTGGGTCTGGAAAGACGGTAGCAAATGAGAAGAGGGTTCCTTTCTGTCTGGTGTCAGGGTTCACTTCCCTTATCAGTGACATAAGCTCACGAAGACTGCAGTCCATCCTGCGGGTAAATAAATATGAAGTTTTTTTTTAGCGTCGTAGCACAGATGTAACGATGCACACAATTACTCAATACCACGTCCTGCCTGCTTCCAATAAAAGCCAATCAGTCGACGCAACTGCGAATAAACCATACAAATATTCAGTTACGTACCAAGTGTATATCTGAAGCTCGTTGGAAGGAGTGCTATTTCGAGAAAATTCTTCGAGACTTCGATGGATGGATGGATGATATATGTCAACCAAATTAAAAAACCAAAATGCACATACCGATGGTGGTTGCCCAGGCTGCAGAACACTCTTAACAGCATGGGGCATGTCTTGAAAAAAAAAATTACCAATCACTATTTAGAACAGAAAGGTCAGCCCTCTTACCTTTTCTCTGTCTACGACAAATGTTTCCTGAACTGGCTCGCGTGTTTCTTTTGGCTCCACCTTTGGAGGCTGTTCTCCAGCAGGAAGTGCACTAACTACTGCATCAGCCGCCATTAAAAGTCTCTTCCCCAGACCGCTTTGCCGCGTAACAGTTACATTAATTATCAATACCGTACGTTATTAGTGTATGGTTTTAAAACACCTCGAGAGCACACCAATAATAATAACAGTAGCTGCTACTGCTTCGTCTTGTCCACTCTCTCTTCCATATCCCTCTTGTGGGCAGCCAGAGCACCTAGTCTCGCATCCCTCCACTTCCTCCTCTCCTCCAGCTTCTCCAGCGGTATCTTACTACACAGCGATGCACTCAGAGTTTCTAACGTTGGCCCCGAAAGCGGTCTCGGGGGGGCCTCGCTCTCACAGACAGTGGTGATGTTGGCGCCATAGCGATGGCAGTAGTCCTCAACACCATTGGCATTGAGATGAATGGTCTCAAAAGGGCCCATGAAGGAATACCTCATCCCCAGACCTTCCACAACGGCAGTGTCGACGTCTTCTGGAGAAGCAATGCCGTCCTACAGCGAAGAAGACGATGCGCATGACAAGGCCTCCCCTGCCTCTCCCACTCACATCCACCCTACCTCCACCAGTCTCCACGCCTCCATGATGAGAGCGTACTGCAGTCGGTTCAAAATGAACCCATTGACCTCCTTCTTGGCGGATATCGGCTTCTGCCCAAGCTCCTTCATCAGATCCACAGTGAACTTCATTGTGGCCTCATTAGTCCAAGGTGCCGGGATGATCTCCACTAGAGGAATGTAGTGAGGTGGGTTGATCTGGGGGAGGAGGAGCATCAAATGATACAGACATGCTGATCGAGTCAGTTGACAACATTACTAAAGAATGGGAGGGAGGGAAGGGGGAGGTTGGATGAGGCCAAAATGACCTTCCAATCTTGGTATACCCTCCGTCCAAACCACACCCTCCCCCACATAACCTCAATGCATCACTGCAATCAATACACTGAACTGCAAAAGCAATTATGTGAACACAGACGTAAGGTTAGGATACTCAATGAAATGGAAAATATTGTTAGCCAACTCCCTCAAGAAACATTTAATTAATTAATGCTAGATGCAAGATTTTTTTCTCTCCCTGCAAACGTAATTAATACTGACATGAAACAAACTAAATGGGTAAAAGCACCTACAAATCCATCCCTTGAACCTAAGAGTTCTTACAAATCAACGGAGTTGACTCAAGAAAAGAGACAACAGATGTCATAGTGAAGATACGAAGACCAAGTTGGGTGATAAATAGAACAGGTATATGGCTCTTAAGCTTTTTGTCAACAGTTGGACCTGTAAGTATATTCAGCCTCATGGAGTCAGATGAAATCTGCATTGTCATGGATACTACTAAACGCCTCATAAATCTCAAAAAAATCCACCGGTCAACATTGACAAAAATAAAATTAATCCTTGCTCGTTGAAGAGGTGTGGGAGGGGGGAGGGCATGTGTGGTGCTTACGGGATGAGCAACAATACACTGTGCCCTGTGTTTCAGGTCCTCCGTGAACAGTGACGGGACGATGCACGAGGTTGAACTAGCAAGGATGGTCACATCATCAACCACCTGGTCCAACTTCTTGAAGACCAGCCTCTTAAGATCCAGAACTTCAGGAGTGCATTCCTGCATGTTGCCATGAAGAAAATGAGACAAACATTCCTCGATTTAAAGTGCAACTTGCAAATAACAGGGAAAATTAAAGTACTAATCTTTGTAAAAAAAACCCCAAAAAAACCCCATTTTAATGCTTGGGTGAATGATCTAGTGTTATATGTACAACTAAATCAACTGACCTGCACATAGAGAGCACCTGAAACAGCCCCCTGTAGGTCAGAGCTGATAGTGACCTGCTTCTCCAGGTTTGCAGCTGTCTGTCCCTCCCTCAACAGTCCCTCCCTCTCCATATTGCCGAGCTGGTGGTGAATCGCATCCAATGCACCCTGCAGCTGCTGGTCGCTGATGTCATTCAGAACCACGTTGTACTCGGCCCTGGCGAAAAGCTATGCGGACAATGAGCACAGCAGATGGCAAAACACAGTACACAACACGTACGTGCAGCATTAATTAAACTCTTTGAACGCCAAGTGCATATAAACATGCATGCAGAATTATCTGCCTCACCATTCATGCAGTACTATGCGTTATATCGTGTTGATCAAAATCACTTTGAATATGCATGCAAGTGCAATACTGACATGCATGTAATCCCATAACTAGTCATACAAATATGTGGTCCTGGTGTAGTCTTTTTGTGTGCCCATTATAACCTGCTGACACCTTTTGTTGCAATAACCCATAATGCGAACTGGCAAAAGGGGGGAGTGAACAGGCACGATGTGCTACACTGATCTGGGCTACGCATTCATGTTTTTGAAGTAGTAAAGTGATGCATTTTAGTGAAGTGAAGTGAATAATGGATTCATTAGCCAGTGTGAAAGGAAACAGAATTACTTTGTACGTGGACTTATAAGGTTACAAGTGCAGCAAGCATATGCATGTATCATTGAGCTGTGACTGATCAACACATTTTTGCGCGCAATATCATGAATGGTGTAACGGTTGTGTGTGCATGCATGCATATACGCACTTGGCGTTTAAAGAGTTAATATGTTTTCGGCGGGCGTGGTGCCGCAAATGCACCAAGCCCTTGAGCACAAGAACCCGGATAAAATTTCTGGTGCTACGTTTCTGTGTAGACCTGAAGCAGCTAGCTAACTGCTAGCCAGGTGTAATGCAATGTGCAATACACATGGAAGTCACCTACCGTTGCCCAACA
>JABACO010000023.1:3310821-3331702 GCA_013339895.1 Ephydatia muelleri
TTTAATTATCTAGGGATTTGGGTATGGAGATGAAAGGCTGGATGTTCTTATGGAGTATTGTGTGCCCGCTACATTGGGATGGGATGCTAGCTTGTTAGTTTTAACTGGATTAGAGAATAATGCAATAACTGTCATCCATATGCTCTCTAAATAAAGGAATATGTACTTGTGTAGTCCACCCAGCAGCCAGATGCACACCCAGCTAGAAAGGTTGATAAGGAGTGCAGTCTGCCTCACTGGGTGTGTCCTGCCTCTCTCACTGGGTGTGTAACCTGCCTCCCTCACTGGGTGTGTCCTGCCTCTCTCACTGGGTGTGTCCTGCCTCCCTCACTGGGTGCCTCTCTCACTGGGTGTTTCCTGCCTCCCTCACTGGGTGTATAACCTGCCTCTCTCACTGGGTGTGTCCTGCCTCCCTCACTGGGTGCTTCTCTAACTGGGTGTGTCCTGCCTCTCTTACTGGATGCCTCTCTCACTGGGTGTGTAACTCATAGCAGACAATTCCCACATAGTGCTACTCATAGAGAAAACCTGCAGAGCGTAATAGGACTCATACCTCTCCTCTCCCTCTCCCTCATCTCTCAATCTCCTCTCCCTCTCCCTCATCTCTCCATCTCCTCTCCCTTGTCTCTCCCTCCCTACTTCCTCTCCCACCATAATGCTGCTCATAGAGAACACCTCTGTCTAGAGCTGCTCATAGAGAACACCTCTGCCTAGAGTTGCTCATAGAGAACACCTCTGTCCCAGAATGCTTATATTGCCCACAGAGATCTCAATAGACTCATAATGTCCGTACCACAGTGGAGTAATGTCCGTACCACAGTGGAGTACATTATTGGCAACAGATACAATAAAAAGCTGTTTTGTTAAATGACTTAGGCCAAATAAAAGGCTTATCTGGTGTTGTGGGATCACTAGATAAACACTTCAAGAAGATATGTCCTTAGTATCCTTACTATCCCCTGACCTTGTAGATACACACAGCCATCTGTTCCTTACTAACACCTACACTATACTCCAATTTTAGTGGCCCATCTTTCCACAGGACCCGCTTGTATGAGTCCAGTACCCTTTGGGGCTCCTTGCACAGAGACATTTTCTCTGCTTACTTTCTCCAAATAGGCAATGTGTGACAAGGCCAAATACTTGGACATTAGAACCTCTGCCCCTCCCATTAAGGAGCTCCTCTCATTGCTCATTGGCGAAGGGCTACATGCACTTTGAAAGGGCGTAATTACTCACGTGTCTACTTGTGCACACTTTGAGTTTGCTGTACTTGCTTTGAATTGCATAACTCACATACACACATATACATGCCATATGCACACACACACACATACATGCCCATATACATGCCATATACACACACACACACACACATACACACACATGCCCATGTACATGCCATGTGTACACACACACACACATACATGCCCATATACATGCCATACACACACATACATACCACATCACACATACATGCCCATATACATACCACATGCACACATACACACACATACATACCACATGCACACATACACACACATACATACCACATGCACACATACACACACATACATACCACATGCACACATACACACACATACATACCACATGCACACATACACACACATACATACCACATGCACACATACACACATACATACCACATGCACACATATCCTCTCTCTTCCCAGATTGAGGATAAGGATACCGTTTACAAACAGGGCTTTCTGGTTAAACAGGGCGGGCTAGTAAAGAGCTGGAAAAGGAGGCTATTTGTGCTGGACTGTGAAGGACTCTCTTACTATAAGACTGAGCAGGTAGGACACCTCTGTGTGCTGAAAGCCTTTGAAATCCTGATCAATATTTAGCCAGTACAAGTGGTCACACTCAGCAAGATATCCAAGGTTGAGCATGCACGAGAGTAAGTCCTTGTGCAAGTGTGTGTGTGTGTGTGTGTGTGTGTGTGTGTGTGTGTGTGTGCATGTGTGCGTGTGTGTGTGTGTGCATGTGCGCGCGTGTGTGTGTGTGTGTGCGTGTGATTGTGTGCATGTGTGTTAGCATGTTAATGTGTGTGGGATATGTGCCTGTATTCATGTGCATTTGTACATACCTCATTGTGCTTATGTGGAAGCAGGTGTGCATGCACGTGTGTGCTTATGTGTACCAAAGTGCCAGGCATGCATCATGTCCCCAGTGCTTGCATCCCCCACATCACTCCCTCCCCACTTCCACCGTTCCCACTTCCACCGTTCCCACATCACTCCCTCCCCACTTCCACCGTTCCCACTTCCACCGTTCCCACATCACTCCCTCCCCACTTCCACCGTTCCCACATCACTCCCTCCCCACTTACACCGTTCCCACATCACTCCCTCCCCACTTCCACCGTTCCCACATCACTCCCTCCCCACTTCCACCGTTCCCACATCACTCCCTCCCCACTTACACCGTTCCCACATCACTCCCTCCCCCACTTACAGCAATGCTCAACACAAGTTTGACGTCTACACGTCAGACAGGGTGTTCCGCCTCATGGCCCCCTCGCACAAGGAGATGCAGTCCTGGGTCGGAATCCTCCAGACACTCAAAGACCACCGGCACGCCATAGCCATGGCCAAGTACGACGGTCGACCCAGGACACACATCGGGGTGATCCAACCTGTCAAGGCTCTCTCTCTAGACAGCCATGACTTGGATCACAATGCCGTACCCTTGAAGGCCACCACACTACCTCCCACTACCACCACCACCAGCAACAACAACAACAATGGTGCGATAAGCAGGGAACTCCCCTTTTCCCTCCAACACACGTCGGTGCGGTCCTTCCAGCAGTTGAAGGCAGAGGAGGAGGAGGAGGAGGGGGAGGAGGATATACCTGTACATACCACAAGTAAGGCTTTAAGAAAAGGTTTAGTGGGGGTGGAGAGGGAGGGAATTGGTTATGTGGAGGGTGGGAAGGGGAGAGAAAGAGAGGGAGGGAGAGGGGAGGGTGGTACTGAGTTGGCTTGATGTATTGAACAGTACTGAAGGGGTGGATGATGTAACATCTTTGACTGCAAACCCTTCCTCCCCTCTCCCCCTCCCTGATGAAGTGTATTGGCATATGTCACCTCATCCATTGTCCCCTCCTCCCCATGTCACCTCGTTCCCTCCTCCCCATGTCACCTCGTTCCCTCCTCCCCCATGTCACCTCGTTCCCTCCTCCCCATGTCACCTCGTTCCCTCCTCCCCATGTCACCTCGTTCCCTCCTCCCCATGTCACCTCGTCCCTCCTCCCCATGTCACCTCGTTCCCTCCTCCCCATGTCACCTCGTTCCCTCCTCCCCATGTCACCTCGTTCCCTCCTCCCCATGTCACCTCGTTCCCTCCTCCCCATGTCAACCTCGTTCCCTCCTCCCCATGTCACCTCGTTCCCTCCTCCCCAATGTCACCTCGTTCCCTCCTCCCCATGTCACCTCGTTCCCTCCTCCCCATGTCACCTCGTTCCCTCCCTCCCCATGTCACCTCGTTCCCTCCTCCCCATGTCACCTCGTCCCTCCTCCCCATGTCACCTCGTTCCCTCCTCCCCATGCAGTGTCCTTCTCCCTGCCTGCTTCAAACCATCTTGAAGACGGACATTCTCCGTCAGACTTGACTGCAGGTGGAAGATTTTTTGTTAGTAGCGGCAAACATTTGTGATGTGAGCCACCTGCTTTAAATGAGTGTGTATGTTTCTGTGTGCAGAAATATTAATGGTTATACACATATGTATCTATGTTATTATATATTGGATGTTTTCAGACAAAATGTCCCCTCAATTGCCTAATGTTTGAATCGCTGTAACTTCCGAATGGTATGCTATAGACTTCCTATATATCATACTACACCACTTCTCTATGTGAAAATATATTTTGGTGTCTTGCACAAGCACAGTGCCGACGTTATGAGGTCCGATACCCCCAGGGGGTTCCAATCCACAACATATTCAGGTAGGAGCATTCAAATACGGTGTGTACATAGAGCGGTCCTGATTTGTTCTGTTTGTTAATTTTTACTTCATCCGTTACAGAGATATAGCTGTGCAAAGTTAATGCTTGATACGTGCCATTATTGCATGCAACCAATCCACAATAAATTGTGATAACTTCTTTGTTCCTCCCATTCTCCGCCTCTCACCCGAGGCAGTAGTCTTGTCTCCAGACCTACATGACGTAATGATTATACTGTGTACAGCACTATGTTGCATGAAGGTCTGGGGACAAGGCTAGTGTTGCATGTTGCACTAGCTATATGCAGGAGTGTACAGATACTCCTAGACTGGCAGGATGTGAAGCACAGTACATACTTAGTACATAGAAGGCCAGGAACAGCAATCTGATGAATACATGAACACTCTCATTCAACTAGTGTGACACCGCAACTTTGTGCTGATGGAAAATCACCTACCTATGCCCGATGAATATAACTGATGCAAAGCTAGTATTATCGTGCTACCACGCTTTTAAAGGTGAGACAAGCACTTGTGCAGAGTACTGGACAAGTGTACTGAGGGAAAGAGATGATTACATGCAATAATGCAGAGGGAAAAAAAAGCAGAGTACTGAAGCCCAGTCTCAATAGGGTACAGAAATGGATTCTTGAGCTGCTTGATCTAAAAGAATGCATGTGCAGAGAACAAGTCTTATACAAACCTTACACTTCAATGTGATATTAGATAATGTTTTGCCACATGTGTAATAGTGCATAAGTGTTTTGTGTGTGTGCGTGCGTGTGTGTGTGTGTGTGTGTGTGTGTGTGCATACACAAGTGTTGTGCTCAAGAATTGCACACTTCCATTTATACAACGTTTACACAAGTATAAGAGTGTGTGAACCAACACGAGGACATTTCGTGTACTCTTGAGCTGAACATTGTGTGGGCAAAAAAATAAACGAAAGACCAAAGTCACTGCAAGTGGTAAACAAGTAAATAAAAACATTCACTAGGAGAAAGTTGGTGGGATATAGGATTTGATGGCAATTGGTGGTGTAAAAAGCAAGGAAACAAGGTCTTATCAGAAGGGAAAATGTAATAGTCCTATATTTAGCACAGAAACAACACATGCCCTAGAAATGTGCTTAATATAGGACTATTACATTTTCCCTTCTGATAAGACCTTGTTTCCTTGCTTTTTACACCACCAATTGCCATCAAATCCTATATCCCACCAACTTTCTCCTAGAGAATGTTTTTATTTACTTGTTTCATTGATTTTTTTTCTATGTACAATGGGTTGTGTGACGTCATGTGTGTGCCATTTGCTAAGACATGTAGAACTATGAACGAAGCTAAGTGATCCGATATCAGAACTAAAGTTTTAGTTAAAGGCGGGATGCGTGTTTGAATCATTCGTGAAATCTTTCCTTGCTGTACTTAGACCGACCATTATCATTAGCGCATTTGGCATAATTATTTAATAACATTAACATTAGTAGTTATACATATATATTGTCCGAATAATGGTTCACATTACGGTCTCGTCCTTCACCGCCTCTTCCACGTCGCCCTCTTCCTTCTCTTACATATCCTCGTCCTCTATCTCCTTGTCCTCGTCATCTGCCATCTCGGCCTCGTCCTGGATGTGGCGAAGGTGGTGCTGGATGTGGCGAAGGTGGTGTTGGATGTGGCGAAGGTGGTGTTGGATGTGGCAAAGGTGGTGCTGGATGTGGCGAAGGTGGTGCTGGATGTGGCAAAGGTGATGCTGGATGTGGCAAAGGTGGTGTTGGATGTGGCGAAGGTGGTGCTGGATGTGGCGAAGGTGGTGCTGGACGTGGGGAAGGTGGTGCTGGACGGGGCAAAGGTGGTGCTGGACGTGGCGAAGGTGGTGCTGGACGTGGGGAAGGTGGTGCTGGACGTGGGGAAGGTGGTGCTGGACGGGGTCCAGCACTGCCATCATCTTCGCCATCTCCCCATCACCACCGCCTTCTAAAATCCGCTCTATTTCCATTACTTCGTCTCTCGTGATGACGTGCTCCATATGCTGCGATGTGAGCATGTGCAGAACTGGTACACACCTTTTGTGCTAACCATGGGTGCGTCTTGCAAAAGGCATCATACTAGTAAAGTGCTATTCTTAAGAATAGCCTTTTCGAGGCCACCCTTATACTCGCTTAGTACGATATCCTTTGGTTCATACAGAGAGTAGCTACAGTGAAAAAGGAAGTGCGTACATGCAACATTATGTATGTGCTAAACTATATACACCAAGGCTTGTAAGTTATACTCTTACATGCAAGACTAAAATAGTTTCATGCCATGAAATCCTATGTAAACTGAAGCCATTCTGATTCAATGCACAGATGATATCAGCAACCGTGTCACATTGCACTAGAAAGTTCAAACAATAACTGCATGCATCTCATTGGTCTGGAATTCTCTTCCAACATTACATAACGACACTGACAAAAGGCAACGCTGACGCAACGTTTCAGCTAATGTCATATGCAAACTAAGCTTAATATCTAAGGTAAGAGAAGGTTACTACATTTACATACCTTTGAATAACTTTGTCGGTAGTACTTTTTCGATGGCCTCGTTGGTACTACGCTTAGCCTTCCCGTACCGCACTCTCTTCGCCAAGCGAGCACATTCAGGACTCTCCCAATAACGTTTCCTTTAGCGGACCGTTTCTTTTCTGGGTCTGCTTTATAACGTTCGCGTTCAGCGGTCTGTTTCTTTTCTGGGTCTGCTTGATACCGCTCGCGTTCAGCGGTCTGTTTCTTTTCTGGCTCTGCTTGATAGCTTTCGCGTTTAGCTGATGACCGTTTCTTTTCTGGGTCTGCATGATACCGCTCGCGTTCAGCGGTCCGTTTCTTTTCTTGGTCTGCTTTGTAGGATGCCCGTGCCGATTCTAAAACATCGTCTCGAACTTCAAGGTATTTCGCACGTCGTTTCGCTTGTTTCTTTTTCTGACGTGAAGACATTTGAGGAAAACAACTTCACAGGTTTCACGCCAAAACGACACCGAAGAGTTTTTCGTTGTTCGCTTCATACATACACTATTATTATTTTTTAGATATCTAATTATACGGCTTACATAAGACGTATAATTAGATATACGTCTTACATAAGCCGTATAGTCGTATAGTCGATTGTTTACCAATATATATTTGATCCATAAAGGACCTCTTCCAGCCAATTCTGAAGCTATTGGTGAAAATTACATCGTTTAAAAGTGTTCCTATCCCGAGTTGTGCATTGCCAAGGAGAAGAAGAAGAAGGAGGAGACCCGCCCATTGTTCCGGGACCGGGTACAAGGACGGACAGTACCCTTTTGTTCTCTACAACCACGTGGTTCTACGACATGAAGCAAAAACGAAACTGCTCATTTTTTACTTATAGATCGATTGCTAAAACAAGCTAAACGATCCGATCATCGGGAGTCTTGTTACAGACGGGTCGCGTATTTTTAATTATATTCATAGCCGGGGTCAAATCCTATATGGAAGTTTCTAACGAAACTTCCGATAAGTAGAGTGATGAGAAGTTGAACTAGGGTTATACCAAATAGGAAAGACACACCTTTCCAGTAACTCTTACGCATATTGTGGTGAATGCATGTAGAGTATCATTCTTTGCCAGTGGTATAGGGACATGGTGCATGTAAAAGGACGAATCCTGTGGGGTGTACAAAGGATCAATCCTATGGGGACTCAACATATGTACAAAGGACCAATCCTTTAGGGACATGTGCATGTGCAAAGGACCAATCCGATGGGAACACAATGTATGTACAATCTACCATGTACAGAGGACCAATCCTATGTGTGCATGTGCATGTGCTAAGGACCAATCCAATGGGAACACGATCAGGATCAATCTATCGGGTCACGAAGGACCAATCCTATGGCAACACAATTGCATGCACAAAGGCCCAATCCTATGGGGGACACAATGTAGGTATGGAGAATCAATCTATGGGGATACGATGTATGTAGGACCAATCCTACAGGGATAGGAGTATGCATAGGGGACAATCCTACAGGGATAGGAGTATGGGACAATCCCTATGGGGACAAAATGAGGCCCAATTCTATGGGACATTGCAGGTAGCTACATGAACCTATCGTACAGTCTCAAGTGAGGGCTCTATGTCAGTATGAAGTTGACAGAAGGACCAGTTATATGGGAACTTAACATGCACAGAGAGGAGTTTCCAAAAGGAATATTCTACAGAGGATACGTGCAACAATATGGAGGAACAACACAGAGGCTTGGTACATGATTGAGAATAGAATCAATGACCTCTACAGACGAGCAGTTAAATCTTAATGGTGTGTGTGTGTGTGTGTGTGTATGTGTTTGTGTGTGTGTGTGTGTGTGTGTGTGTGTGTGTGTGTGTGTGTGTGTGTGTGTGTACCATCGTTATCAGACGGGTTTATTATTTGCCACATGTATAACAGGTGTGTGCAAGTGTCTTGTACGTGGGTGTGCATAAGGGTTTGGCATATGATGGCGTACATGCAGGTCCATGTACGCAACAATGCAAGTGTGTGCACAAATACATAAGGGTGTGTGTGAGCCAGCATGAGTGCATGTTCATGTACTATGTGTGAGCTGAGCATAGTGCGAGAGTACATACCAGCGTAGCCGAGTGGGCGTGGCAAGGATAGCAAGGGTTACAGCATGGCAAATAGGAAAGCTGTATTACACGACTAGAGGAGGATGATACAAGTGCTTAGCAAATAACCTCGATCTGCCATGGGAGGCACAAGATAAATTTACCGCACCGGCCATTCACTCAGATTTATTAATTTGGGTACGATCGCCTTGTCCTTACCCCAGGTCCTCTAGTTTTGATGACCAAAGTTGACAAAGCCATGGTGTGTGTGTGTGTGTGTGTGTGTGTGTGTGTGTGTGTGTGTGTGTGTGTGTGTGTGTGTGTGTGTGTGTGTGTGTGTGTGTGTGTGTGTGTGTGTGTGTGTGTGTGTGTGTGTGTGTGTGTGTGTGTGTGTGTGTGTGTGTGTGTGTGTGTGTGTGTGTGTGTGTGTGTGTGTGTGTGTGTGTGTGTGTGTGTGTGTGTGTGTGTGTGTGTGTGTGTGTGTGTGTGTACACAAGCGAAATGGACTGGCATAAGAAGGAGTGCACTGGTGAGGCTATAGTATAGAAACATTCAGATAAGGTCAATTTATGTCTCTGCAGTAGACCTGACTCGCAGGGGCGGATTTATTATATGAAGAATGACGTAATGCATACTGTAATCTATGCAGCGTTCTGCATGTTGCCGTTCTTGGATTTGCAAGATTGCACATCGTTCTAGCCACGTGGGGTCTATATCGATCTAAATGTCGCGCGATCGATCGAATGGTGCGTGTGAGCAGGAATTGAGGTAAGCGATCAAAAGACGTGGAATGGGATGGATCTCAGATTCTTTTCCTCAGAAAACAGATAGCTATAGAGCTAAATAAACTAACATACTAATATCATAACATACATGTACATGAGTCGTTTATAGACCGACATGTAGCTGGTGCATGGCCACGTGCACGCATCGGTCACAAATTTACAAAAGCTTTGCGTCACGAATTTAATTGCTGAGCAGTAGGAACCATAGCATTGTGAAGAATGAAGAGTTTTCTCGTCGCTATCCATGCAGGCTCTAGTAATCCGGATATCGCGTGATGTATATGTATTGGATATCACTGTGAATTTCATGCTAAATAAACGCAAAAGCAAAAAAGCGGCTGGGGCGAAGCCCCAGACCCCACTGGGGTAGCTATCGGCGCTCCCCCAGACCCGTACCCCCTTGCTGTGGGGCACGCCCCCTCTCCCCAGTTGTGAATATATTTATCAGACTCCCCCCCCCCCCCCCCCCCTTTCGGATCCACCCCTGCAGAGGTCCTGTACCATTTAGATATGGTCACTACGTCACTGCAAGGTCCTCTATGGTTGAGATCACTTGCAATCAAACTGGAATATAGTGTGATGAAGCCTTGGCGTGAAGGGTGATACCATTTCCTCATAGCACTAACTCTGTCACGATGCGATGCCGTTCATGCAATGTGCAATGGGTAAGCGTGTGACACAAATTTCAATGAATGCGCGGGGACAAGTCTTCTTCTTCTTTTCCCGCATAAACTCACAGTCTGGGTGAGGTAAGACATTTACGGCTAGCTCGGAGAATTAATGGTGGGCTGAACAAAAAAAAAAAACAAAAAAAAAAAAATCAAAATGTATTGATTGAGATGAGGCGGCGCGACATGCAATGGAGCGGGAAATGCACATTAACTTTGTACAACTGTATTTCCGTAACGGATAATTCAACCGTTTGAAAGTTACAGCCATTCAAAAGTAAAGCTAGACAATTTTATACTATGCATATCTAACGCGTATTTTGGAAAACAAATCCTGTGCACATATCTCAATGGAGCAATACAGTGATTCCTTTCTAAAAGCAATTTCATATGTTGCAATGGAACATCACCGTACAGAGATTCATCCCTAAACAGATATAGATCCTTTCCTAAAGTCGGAAGTGCCTATCAGACAGTTCACAAGAACAGGGTGTCCCTTCCTCGACAGCTCCTGTGCCTTGGCCAGGGTCTGCCTCACGTCCTTCGCCGACGAACCACCAGTCCAGCTTGAAACCCTCGCCCCCGTAACCCTTGGCAACGAGGTCGTAACTGCAGTAGGCCAGCATGCAGCCGACGTTGCTGTTGAAGCGTGGGACCTGGTCCCTGGCTATCTGAGACCAGCAGGCATCGTTCCCCACCAGCGCCACCACCGGAACCTTGTGGCGCGCAAAGGTGTCAAACTCTGCCACGCTATAGCCGAGCGCTCCGTCTCCATAGATCACCCACACGTCCATGTCCGGCTTGCAGAGCTTGGCTCCCAGCGCAAACCCTCCCCCGACCCCCAGAGTGCCGAAGGGGCCCGGGTCGAGCCAGAGGAGGGGACCGCGTGGGCGCAGGATGTAGGCAGCGCTCCCCACGAAGTCACCCCCATCAGCCACCATGATGGTGTTGCTGCTCATAACCTCCTCGGCGGTGTGGAGGACGTGGAGGGGGTTGATGTGGGCGGCCATCGGCTCTTTGGACTTCTTCAGGTTGTCTGCTTCCTTCTCGACGTCGTGAGCGACCAGTGAGTCAAGCCACTCCGCTGGACACTTGTAGTCGCCCAGCGCTTGGGACAGGGCCAGGAGGAACAGGCCTGGGTCACCGTGGTACAGGCGGTGGGCTTTCCAGAGGGCGTCTGTGTTGAGGGTTAAGTTGCTCTTACTGCGGTTGATGGAGACGACCTTGGCCTGCCGACCGAACGCGCGGCCGTACTGGAGCCTGAAATCGGGAATTGAACCGGCTAGGATAATGACATCGGCCTCCTGGAGGGCGTCCCCGCGCCTCTGGCGGACCTGCACGCGACTGTTCTGTCCCAGCAGTCCCCGTGCCATCCCGCCGAGAAAGCATGGCGCGCCCAACTTGATCAAGCCAGCTTTCAGGTCCTCCATCTTGTCCGCCAACAACGTCGACTGGCTCCCGATCAGAAACACCGGTTTCTTCGCGCGTCGGATGAGATTAGCGCATTCGTCGACCTGGCTCTGGGAGACCACAGGATACGTGACTGGAAGGGGCGACATGTCTTGGACCCTCCAGGCGCCACCGAACAGCCTGTTTATGTAATTATCGATATACAGCTTGGCGATTTTCTGCTGCAGGGTTTTCGGTTCGCGCTTAGGGAGCATTTCCGTGGCCGTCGCCTCGTAAGGGTAGAGGCAGTCGATTGGAAGTTCGACGAAGGCAGGTCCAGGGACGCCGTTCTGGGCGGCCTGGATGGCCTTCCTCAGAACGGGCACGATATCGCGGATACGGGTCACCGTTGCGCTGAACTTGCACAGCGGTTTAAAGAGAGCCATCTGGTCGATGTCTTGGAGGGAACCCCTCCCCTTGAGCAGCGTGGAGGACGCTCCCCCCAGTAAAAGGACCGGGGACTCGGCCATGACGGCGTTCTTGACGGCCGTCACGGTGTTGGTGAGCCCGGGGCCGGCGGTGACGCAAGCCACCCCGATGGTGCCCGACAGTCTGGCAACGGCGTCGGCCGCAAACACGCAGGTGACCTCGTGACGCGTGTCGATGACGCGGATGCCCTTCTCGTTGCAGGCGACGAGGATGGGGGAGATGTGGCCCCCGCAGAGCGTGAAGATGAACTTGACTCCGTGCTGCTTGAGCACGCCGGCCACGAGCTCTCCCCCGTACCTCGGAGACTTGCGATCCACCGGGTTGAATAGGATCTCCACGATGCCTAGACGATGGACGGCGATTGCAATGGCGGTCATCAGCGATGCCAGCACGAACCAAGCTAGGTTCACTAACGAAAAAGATGGAGGCAGTAACTCCATGGCTTCTACCTAGCTAGGTCGTTCCAACTTGAATTGCTTTTGTCACGAGCCTAGGTCGCTCACGTGCGCGTGTAATATAGTGTCAGCTGAAAATTACAATCACAGTGTTATTAAAATAAACTTGCGGTATACCAAGGATGCGTCAGCCGTTGGAACTTAACAATGGCTCGTTCATCTTGAAGCCACATCAGACTATCCACTAAGCGGACTGTCTGGCTTGTCCTAAGATTGGTTTTGTGGAAGTACTAGGTTCATGGCCAAATAATAGAGATCACTCGCAAGCGCATGCATGACCAACAATGCCAGCCCTTCCAGAGGCATGACCAACAATGCCAGCCCTTCCAGAGGCAGTTGCTCCCATTTGCAGTGATCTCAACGTGATGGCTATGTGACCTCAGGTCCTTTCCCAAGGTCACACTGCTTCAAACACTGCATCTGATAGGACCACCTTCCGATCCCTCAGGGCCGGTATCAGCCTGCTGGCGTCAGGCAACACTCCAATGTCAGTGTCATAGCACTGTGTTTTTGCCATTGTTGGAGAATCCTATATCAGTTGACTGACAAATAGTCTCTGCAAAGCAGCACGTGGAAGGCAGTTAAATTCTTCAAACCTTACAAAGTGTCACTTTGCTCATGGCACGAGGGCATGCATTGAAAGGCACTTGCATGGCTGAATGGTGACGAAGGCTTACACATCCAATGCCTTTAACCCCAACATCACGTCAAGCAATTCTATCAGAGTGTAGCAGTCTGGTAGCAGCCACTTTCCAGAGCTGTTCCCATGGGTGAGTTGGTGCTATGGTAACCGTCCTTTCGCAGACAAGTTAACTCTCTGTACTCTTTCGGCTACCTATCTTAGAGTCAGGAGTGCAGTGATAAGGATTAAGGGATTTTTGGAACACATGTTGTCCTTAGCTATTGAAGTGATAAGAGAAGTGGATCTCCTTGCTGGTAGAGCTCAAGGCAACATGATTGGCAGCCTTCAGCTCCATGCATGGTTTGCTAAACCCACTAATCTTAGTGGAAGAGGGAATGACAGCAGCGGCAGCTGCAAATGGCCGCAGAGGTCAGGAGGCACAGTACCAATGACACACACAGGCTGTTTTTGGAGTGTGTTCCTGTGGCCACAGACACCAATGAAGCTTCGGGTCCAAAAGCCATGGACTTTCATTTCCAGAGTGGAGTCCCGCCTTGTCACAGCATTGCAGTCGAAGCCCAGATCAGTGGCACTGCACAACGCCTGCAGGTGGCTGATATGCTACAGGGGTGAGCGGTCTTCACCAGATGCATACAACCCGACTGCCATGTCATTTATGTATGGTCATATGTTGTGGTTTATGGCATGCAACGTTTTACATAAATACAAATAGCACTCTAGCACACACACACACACACACACACACACACACACACACAAACCATCTCACTACACTTATCAATAGAGAATTATACTATGGGCTATCATGCTGAGAACAGCCCTTGCATTAGCTCTGGTCTGTGTGACTCTGTGCACCACAAATTCACCCATGCAGGGTGTGTACACGTGATTGAATGATCCGTACACAGGCATAAAATAACACTGGTAATACAAGGCCAAAGCGATTATCACAGTCTCATCCTTCACACGAAAATTTCTTAACTCCAACCACAGAGCTCTGGCTTCTGCTCACATCCAATAGCCTCTTACATCACTCCAGTGACAAAGGTCCAGCTAGCCCCCACTCGGTGCCATGGAAACTCTTGGTTTAGGGTGTCACTGTTTGCCTCTTACACAGAGCAGGCACTGTTGCATTCCAGGCTGAAGGGCTGAAGGGAAGTAAGTGTCAAGTACAGCAAGATCTGTATCAACCCTTCAGACTTTTTTCCCCTTGTCTTTTGGGACAGCAAGCTCAAGGTTTCCTGAGAGATGGGCTACTGCTGCTTCCTGGCCACTGGACATAAAACCTCTCCCCTTTATCTTGTGCATCTCTGTGGCCATACAAGAGGAACTGTACCATCTGTCTTGGGTGTCCCTTTAGATCAGTTTTGTTTGTTTGTTTGGAGAAGTGTGTATATAGGATGTGGCATGTTATGTAATGCCTTATGTTGAAAAAGGGTGTATTAGATTATTAATAAATAATCTTAATACTAATAAATTGACCCCTCAGGCCAGCATGATGCCACTTGCAGTAATGTAGCAATGCGCCACGAAATAAGTGTGTTTAGGGGTTTTGCCACCAAGCTCACTTGGCAGCAAAGGAAGGAGCAGGATATGGCCTCACAGCAGGACTAGACCACACTCACCCAGCAGATGTTCTGGTGATGGATTGGAACACTTGGAAAACCAGCTGCTTTTGACACAACTGTCGCATCCCCCCTCCCTCACCTCTGCCATTCTTGCCAAGGCTAGTGTAGATGCTGGTTCCGCTTGTTGCCTCTGCAGCCAAAAGCAAGAAAGCACACATTCATGACCATAAGTGTACTGAGTTGGGCTGGGTGTGCGTGTCTTTGGCAGTGGAAAGCTCTGGCAACTGCAGTGAGGAAGCACAGGGAATGTTCTGCCTCCTTGCCAATTGTCTTTCATGTGGTTCCACAAGCCAGAAAGCCAAGGTATTAAAAAACATTTACGGAAGGCTGAACATCACCCTGGTCAGATGCATCATCCTAGGCCAGATGCGGACAGTATGGGGCCGTCCATAAATGACCATGCAAAATTTGACCCCCTCCCCCCCCCCCCCTCCCAGTCACATTTTGTCACATTTCTTTCCACCCCTCTGTGCAATGATGTCACACTTGACCCCCCCCCCCCCCCCCCCCCAATCCCCTTTTTGGTTTTTAAATCATCTTGTGAATCTGTCAGCAATCCTAATGACTTACATTCAACAACCCTACCAGATCACTGTTGATGAAGCTAATTTCATTCTTTAAGGCTTCCTGAACTTTAGCTTTGACCAATACGGGTGTTGTTAATTGTAGGAGTTATTAATGATGTGTTGTCAGATGCAACTTTGACGTCGTCACTAACTGCACTTGAAGTGGAGGGTCAACAGAACTAACGTTTGGCAAAGTAGCACTTAGAGGTGTTTGTTTTGACCAAAAAGTCAGCAGGGATCCCTTGTTTATCAGTTCAACACTTTTCAATTCCCGGAGTAACGCCGCTACCTTATCCTCCAAGCCTTCCCCTTTCTTTAGTTCAGTCCATTTGACATTGAACTCCTGCTGACAGACCTGCTTTGACTTCTATGGATAGGCTGCCACATATGCATTATACAATGTAGCATAAAGCTTAGCTTTATCCACATGTGTCCTTTCAGCCATCACTACGCTTAATAATAGAGGGGGTTAATATTTAAATTTGTGATGTCACCTTTAATCGCCCCCTCCCCCCACCCTCGTCACAGACTATCACAAACTTGCGTACCCCCCCCCCCCCCCCCCCCCCCCCCCCCCCGCGTGATGTCATTTATGGACGGCCCCTATTTGGCCATTCTTTAGCTACAGATAATTATACTAGGTTGGTTAGTATTATGATTATAATGACATTATTAATAACATGTATGCTAAACTATCTACCTTGAGCCAGAAGTAGCTCAAAGTTAGGTTGGCAAGAGATCTGGCTAAGATGGCACCTGCCTCAATCCAGATGAGGACAAGGTTCAGCCTTCCCATCTACCTCTGCAGTGGATGAAGACTTTGACTGTGAGGAAACTATGGCCAACAGACAGGAGAAAGTATTGCATGCCTCCTTGCCCCAACTGCTACCCCCCAGAGGTACACAAATGCAACCTAGTTCTTGGTACCTGGGGTCATGGTCTCACCAGAGACCTTGCCCATACCAGGCCCGCTGACATCCTTATTGCTGGCTGGGACAGAGGCAAACCTGCGGTGCTAGACCTGACCATTACTTCACCACTCTGCTCTGCCATCTTGAGCGAATCGTGTCACCAGGCTGGTGCAGCAGCCCTTGCAGCTGAGGCCCGTAAGCTCCACTCAAATGGTCCGAAATGCCAAGAGTTGGGCTGGTCATGCATTCCGTTAGCTGTGGAGACATATGGCAATTGGGGCAAGGAGGCCCACGATACCTTCTCCAGGCTGGCATCCTACCTGGCCATTCACCAGTCCTCCCCTAAAATCAGCAGTTGTGGAAGAAATTTACGGCCGGTTGAATATAGCCATTGCCAGAGCCATCCTGGCCAGGGAGCTCCTGCCATCCTAACTGCTATTAGGTTGTGCCTTAGGGAATAATAGGTTGTACTCTTAATATAGTGTTGTTTTTGTATATGTAGGTATGAGAATAATAAAAATAATGGCTTTACAATAATAATAATAGCCCATCTTCCAATAGTGGGATATGGCTTAGAGAGGCAGAGATAATGTCAACTCCCGCCCTGCAGATGTCCTTGTTCAGTGTTGGGACAGAGGAAAACCTGCTGCCTTTGACATCATCCTCACTCCTGTCACCCTCAGTGAAGCTAGTGTGGGGGTTGTGGCAGCAGCATTTGTAGCTGAATCAAGGAAGCATGCAGCCAACAATGCTAAGTGCCAGGAGTTGGGATGGTCATGCATTCTACTTGCCGTCGAGACATATGGCAATTGGAGGAAAGAGGCTCAGAGTGTGTTCTCCAGCCTAGCCTCTCTGCTTGCAATCAGCCAGGCCAACCCCAAAATCAAAATGATTGCAGAAATCTACAGCCATCCCAATTTATCCTTAGTGAGATCAGTGGCTAGGGAGGGCCATTTTAGGTAGGGAATTAGTGCGTAGTTACAGTTGAACTGTTGGTTTGAATTTGTGTATATTTAGTGCTTAGTTTTAATAATAATGATATGGATTTGTAGCGTATGCATTTTGTGATTATCATATTGATTATAACGTTGATCAGAGCAAAGGCCAGAGCTTCACTTTCACGTTCTGGCTTTAGGTGGTCTGAGGGTGGTATTTAACTTTGCTTATTGCTTGTTCATGTGTTGTATATGAGTGGTTGTATTGCATTTATGTAATATTATTATTATTACTAACAGTAAAAAATATATAAAGCTTCAAGTTTTTGACCTCGATGTTTCCATTGTTTTGCCTTGTGTACAGGGTGGACACATCTAAGAGTGCTTGGAAACAGGCTCAGCTTAGTCTAAGCAGAGGTGATATTGGGTTGCGAAGTATCACTGATCATTCAGCTGCTTGTTACATCGCTTCACTAAGTATGTCCGGTGGGTGCTCAACAGCAAACCGACACCTTATACACTCCATTGAAGAATTTCACAAACAAATTCTATCCTCCGAGGCCATCAATAGAGAGTTGGCGTCTAACACACCATGCCGTCAAAAAAGACCTCCTAAGCAAATTGGAAGACAATCATTTTAAAAAGCTGTTTGACAGTTCATCATTGTCAGACAGGGCACAACTGCTGTCAGCCTCATCCCCCATGCTGCAGCTTGGCTTTTGGTTATCCCTTCCCCACGTCTTAATTTACATCTAGAGCCTTTGGAATTCCAAATGGCCGGCCATACAGTGGTGGTTTGGCATGGGTGTCACCCAGATCAACAGCTGCCCAGCTTATTCTTTGGATCCCCATGGGTCACCATGATTTAACCTGTAAGCATGGAGGTGACGTTGTCACCCCCCATAACAGGCTTCATGAAGTTTTTGTGGAGTAAATGCCGGAGAGCCTGCATTGGTGTCCAGGTGGCGGTAGGGGTAAGTATGGGTTGGAGGAACGCCGCAAATGACCAGTGGATGTCCTTGCTACAAACTGGATGCTAGGCAAGCCAGCTGCTTTCGATTTCACTGTTACATCTCCACTAGTTTCTAACATTTTAGTGTGACAGCGTGATCTGCAGCCTTGTAGCGGAAGAACGGAAGCATTGAGGCAACGATGCCAAATGTGCAGAACTTGGTTGGGTATCATCCCACTTGCAGTAGAGACTTACGGGTGTTGGGGTACCCAGGCTAAGTGGGCGTTTTCTCAGCTTGCATCTCGACTGGCCACAAGACAGAATTGTCCAAAGTCCACTGCAGCCCTATATGGAAGGCTGAGTCTGACTCTTGTTAGGGCGAACGTCAGGGCAATTCTCTCCAGAACAATCTTGGACTTTAATTAATTAATTAATTGGACATAATTAAACTGTGATTAGGACCATTTATTGCTGTATATGTAGTCCTGTGTTTGTATATTATTATCTGCCATGATGTATGCGCAGGGTGCGCTTTCATTGGAAGTCGTCCTTCTGGATGGCTGGACTTTGCGATTGGGTGATGGGGCTGAGGAGTTGACCTCGGGAGCAGCCACGAAAGAGGTGGAAAGGCCCACCTCGACTAGGGCTGTGCAAGAGGAACAGTACCCAAGGCTGTCTCTGAAGACCACGTGGATCTTTTTACGCAAAACCATTGACGTCGGACAGGATCTAGACCTGGCACATTGTCGAGGCATCTAATCGTGGGAGCTAAGGGGATGAAGGACGGCATCTTTTGAGTGAAGTGTGTTGTACGTTTAGTTGGTTAATAGTTATTGTGTGTGGTGTTTAAATGATGATGGTTATTACTAGGAATAAAAAATAAATAATAATAAAAACAATGCTTTGCACTCAGTTGGATAGCTTCCTTTGCTTCGTCAGGATTTTGCAGTTCAGACAACATGCTCCAGGCTATGACACGCTTCAATGCTCAGGTTCCCCTTCATGAGTCTATCACAGCTGAGGTGGTTCTAGCTTGTCCCCCTCTACAGAGAGTTCTGTCTAAGAAGCTGGATAACCATGCTTTCCAATCCCTGCTTTCTTCCTCCTCCAAGTAAATAAGGCCCGAATCCTTTCAGTTTCTGCCCCTCATGCAGCTTCTTGGATTTTGGCCATCTTTTCTACCAGTCTGGATCTGCACCTAGACTCTGCTGAATGAGGTAGCTCTTATATGGTGGTTGGGTCTTGACACCTCAGGAGGCTCCCTGTGCCCTCTTTGTTCTGATATTGCCCTTGAACCTCAAGGTCACCATGCAGCATCGTGCAGACAAGGTGGTGATGTGGTTACACAGCACAACCACTTGCAGGACATTTTTGCCAACTTTTGTAATCGGGCCTATCTTTCTGTGAGGGTCGAAGTGGGGTAGGGACCATGAGGGTTGAAGTGGGGTACAGCTTAGCTAGGACCATGAGGGTCGAAGTGGGGTACAGTTAGCTAGGACCATGAGGGTCGAAGTGGGGTACAGCTTAGCTAGGAACCATGAGGGTCGAAGTGGGGTACAGCTTAGCTAGGGACCATGAGGGTCAAAGTGGGGTACAGCTTAGCTAGGGACCATGAGGGTTGAAATGGGGTACAGCTTAGCTAGGGACCATATCAACTCTCATCCTGCGGACATCCTTGTTCAGGGATGGAACAGGGGAAAGCCAGCAGCCTTTGACATTACAGTCACTTCACCCCTTACTCCTGTGTCCCATGGGGTGGCAGTTCTATGCTGCTGAATTTAGAAAGCATGCCGCCAATGACACCAGGTGCCAGGAGTTGGGATGGATGTGTATTCATTTAGCTTTAGAAACGTATGGCAACTGGGGGAAGGAGGCTCAGGGAGTTTTTCCTGGCTTACTTCTCTGCTTGCCATCAGCCAGGCCATCCCCAAACCCAAAATGCTGGCTGAAATCTATGGCCGCCTCAGCATGTCACTGGTGAGGTCTGTGGCATGGGCCATCATGGGAAGGGAGATTGTCCAAGGGTAGGTTAGTGGAACTGTATGCTGGTTAGACTGGCTTGGGCCTGTGTACCATTGGTGGTGGAATCATATGGAGCTTGGGGAAAAGAGGCTTTGGAGTCTATCTCCCTGCTAGCTTCGCGTTTAGCCACTTGCTCCTCAAAGGCAAAGTCAGTGTCCTTACTGAACTCTATGGCGTCTGAATCTCCACCTTGAGCGAGCTAATAGATCGCGAGCAAAAAAAACAAACGTATGTAGAAATATTAATACTGCAGTAAAAACCGTCATAAAGTATGGCTTTATGTAAGTACCCACTTAATATGCAAAAACAATCCGTCTTAGCTGAACTTCAAATTTACTTAGCCACTCCTTTGTTAGGAGCGTCGTCCTCAAGGGTACTGTACGATTGGTTGTACAGTAGAGAAAATTTCCCCCAATTGTAAGGGTTAATCTCAATGTTTAATTGTAATCCACGTGTTTATCAGGATGCCGACTGTGAGGGACAGAAACATTCAGAAGCTGAGGCGAATGAAACAGAAGAGAAGGCAAACAATTGAAAAGTTGGCTGAAAAAGCCGAGGCACTCGCAAATGGTAGAACGGAGCGTCAATTAGAATTAAAATTCACAGACTTCTTTCGGATAATAGAAACGAAGGATGACAATCAGGATAGCGAGCCAGAAGACCACACAGATGATCACGTGGAAGATAAAAGCCTGGGTCCAAAGACGTCAAAGCGCAGGAAGGTGGAGGCGTCAAAGAAGCGTACTTTGCAATCTAGCAAGATGAGCGAAGATGCTGCGGATGATGGAGGTAAATGCGACGAATTTGACGAGTGCGAATCTGATTGTTTTAGGCTGAAGTTATACTGCTGATTATGT
>JABACO010000023.1:3343627-3373627 GCA_013339895.1 Ephydatia muelleri
CATCCCGACATCATCCCCTCTCTCTCTCTCTCTCTCTCTCTCTCTCTCTCCTCATCTCTCCTCTCTTCCTCTCTCTCCCCCTCTCTCTCTTTCTCTCTCTCTCTCTCCCCCTCCCTCTCCCTCCTGATGCAGGAATACATCCATCGTGTTGGACGCACCGCAAGAGCTGGTGGGAGGGGCCATGCACTTCTGTTCCTGTTGCCAGAGGAGTTGAACTTTCTGAAGTTTTTGAAGCAAGCAAAGGTATGCCCAACCTGTAATAGGGGAGGGGAGGGTGGGAGGAGTCAGTGCTGCCCAGTGAGGAGAAGGAGCCATTGGTTTCCCAGAAGTTAGCATGTCCCAAATAAAGTGAATGTGGGAAGTTTAGGTGAGTGGTATCGTCTGTCCATGTTATTTTGATGAAGTTTAGAAAGCACTGCATCTTATGATTGTTATGTGTATAGGCTCCGACAAGTCTATGTGAATGCATTTAACAATGGAGGTGGCAAGAAAATAAATGGGTTCAGTTGATACTGGCAATTTTAATTTCTGTGTTGGGATTTGTTAAAAATGAACTTGCCTACATCAAATTATGCACTTTGACTTGGTGTCTCGTTGACTACGGTCATGAGAATGTGTGAGTGGCAGTACTTCCTGTGTGCATGATTGGGCGCTAATACCTGTTGTGTAATGTCATATGACCTCTCAGGTGTGCATGATTGGGCGCTAATACCTGTTGTGTAATGTCATATGACCTCTCAGGTGCCCCTCAATGAGTACGAGTTTGCAAACCAGAAACTGAGCAATGTTCAGTCCCAAGTGAGTATTTTGCTTTGTGCAGGGGTCTTGTTGCCTAGGGATGCTTTAGTTTATGTGTCTCTGTTACTCTGGACATGCCTGCACACAGCTGGAGAGTCTCATTGAGAAAAATTACTATCTTCACAAGTCAGCACGAGATGCGTACCGCTCGTATCTGCAGTCCTACGCTTCACACTCTCTCAAGATGGTCTTCAATGTGGAGACACTGGACCTGCTACGTGTCGCCAAAGGGTTTGGGTTCTCCACTCCTCCCAATGTTCCTCTGAGTATCCTCTCTTTCACCCCCTCCTCCCGCCGGGTACAGCACTGTATGGTGTGGGGGGTAGACATCGCCTTGGGCACTAATTTTGCTATGCTCAGTGTGTATTTGGTTTTGTTGCATGCCTTAACTGCTGACCTCCAAAGATGTTCACAGCAGCAAGGGAGGGAAGGCTCGCAGCAGGATGAGAGGAGGGGGAGGAGGGTGGCAGAGTAGGCCAGCAGCTGAGAAGGCAAAGAAATTTAAGAAGTGGCAGCCTGTGAAGGACTCGAGACAGTTTAGTCGTTAGAAGTTGTCGCTATTTATTATTGCTTATATCATCGTTTTGGTACGTGCAGGTTTCCGTTATTTGAGAAGGGAAATCAGTGTTGTGATGGAGAAGAAGCGCGTTAAAGTTGAATTTGCTTAATAACTATGCCGCCTAAAGCTCACGACGGCTTTGGAATTCGGATATCAAGCGACATCCGGGTTCAGTCCCTTTTATAAATAGATGACGAATAGTGTAATGCATTTGCTACCTTGTGTACTCTTTTTCATCGTCAACAGAACATTTAATATGTGAACATCGTTAAATTATGTATAGCATTTCCTCTCGCACGATGTGCTTACCGTATTATAACCTTTTTGTTGGCTTGCAAATTTCTATTATTTTTATTATTATTTTTGCTCGTAAGGGTGATCAACCGTTTACTTGGTAAAACAAAATAAAAACAAAAAAAGTTATAAATGAGAATATCTGTTAGCATACTTGTGTGCTGGAATTTACGACCACGATAACTAACCAGGCGGGCAACTAGATGTGCAGGTGTGCAGTAGTATGAAGCCGTAAAGCTAGGTCCAACGCATCTAACCAAAAGCATTGTCGATTTTAATCCTATTACATCACACCATTACATGTTGGGGTGGAGAACTACAAACTGAGCAACGTTCAAATACAAAAGGCCTTTGTTTTAGACATGGTGGATGAAATTGCAGTTGTCTCCATTATCTCATGCTCCTTAAATTAGAACATAAGTGGTTCTTTTTCCCATGGCTGACTGTTTAACTTTTATTTGAAGGTTACTGCAGCTTTATTGTCTAACTCCTTTGTCTGCTGTCAAGGAGACATCAGTATGCCTAACTGGTAGCCATGGCTACGCTTACGGATGTGTACCACTGAGGATGCTATATTCCGGTCACCAAGGTGATGAGTAAGAAGGTATTACAGCTAACCAAGGTGTGGTCTGAAACTCTTCTCAATTATGACTACTATTATGGATTCATACCAACCTAGCGCTTTTGAATCTACTTGTCCTCTGTTCCTACAACTTCAACCACTTGAATTATGTAACAATTGATCATTATCTTGCCCTGCTTAGGGTAACAACACCTATGCTTGCTGTCCTATCATCCCACCGTATCTTGAACTGACCCATAAGCAGCTATCTCTTGATGTGCCATCGAAAACGTACTCCTTAGGATAAATGTCCTGTCGACACCTCATCTTGCAGCGGTATAGAGGCCCAAAAAACACCATTCTGACTTCCACGTACACCTTACGTACTTTAGAACCTTAAAACCTTATGGGGTGCTAGGGTTTATGTGTAGACACCTTGAAGCAATGTTAATTTGCTTAATGCGACTGTTAGACAACCAAGCTGTCTTTTGAAAGCAGCTAGACAACCCATTTGTCCCTCAGAACACAGCGATTGAGATATCCAAATCTGTGTTAACTTTGATTTGTTGATGAACTA
Organism: Ephydatia muelleri; assembly: GCA_013339895.1. Lineage (NCBI taxonomy): Eukaryota > Metazoa > Porifera > Demospongiae > Spongillida > Spongillidae > Ephydatia > Ephydatia muelleri. Next base: position 3,346,418 of record JABACO010000023.1, read on the forward strand.
ACATGCCCACTTTTGGTTGGCTGAGTGCAAGTACGATGTGGGTGCTCGGGAAGGAAAGGGAGGGGGGAGGAGGGTGCCATATTCTGCCTGTTCAAGGGGAGTAACTTGCGATATCCCTCAAAGCTTAGAGTTGATGGCCTTTGCTTAAATGTGATCCTCATGGTTAATTCCTCATGGTTAATTCCTCATGGTTAATTCCTCATGGTTAATTCCTCATGGTTAATTCATGGAACCGCTTTGTGGCTGCTGCACACTCACTATTGATTAGTGTGCCATGATATGTGGATGTAAATGAGTGCATTTGCATGAGAGCATCATATCTCCTATTTCAATCACACTATCTCCTCACACTGTCATGTAGGTTATAACTCGTAATAGCTGTTTGTCAGGTGCTTTCCATATATGGCATTGTGACCTCATGGCACCATCCCATGATTGTGGTTAGTGTCATCGGTGTACTGACTCGTTTTCGTACATGTATTTGTGTTTGTGTGTGTGTGTGTGTGTGTGTGTGTGTGTGTGTGTGTGTGTGTGTGTGTGTGCGTGCGCATGCATGTGTGTGTGTGTGCGCATGCATGTGTGTGTGTGTACACTGTAAGGGGAGATGGTGGAGAGAGAGATTGGTGGAAGGGAGGAAAGAGAAGGAAAGAGATGTGAGAGTACAGGGAAAAGGGAATGGACCTCAAATGGTGATGTAATCTAAATGAGATCACCCTGATCCGGGATATCATGGTCACGACAGCTGTACGCAAGATGTGACGACTGGCCACTTCATGTTTGTTGTCATAGGAAATGAAGATGTGCTGCATGAACTATGGCATTTCAGGATACCGATGGCATTTCAGGATACCGATGGCATTTCAGGGATTTCAGGATAGGGAGAGGGATGTATGTAGCAATACCATATATGGACATTCACATGATCTGAATATGACGCACATCCACTGCGTGTTTTTCTCAAGGACTATTGAGGACAAGGTACAAAGTGTGGGTCCAGAAACGCAGTTACACAGGTGTGGCCCAGAGATGACGCAACATTGACACGTGTGTACAAACGTAGTCATGGTTATGTGGTATGAGATGTAGATACACATCTGCAGGTGTTATCTTGTGCATCTGTGACAGTTAGGCTTTTGTTTGAACAATGGCCACCTCGCTTTGGTCACTGTGTATTACTTGTGCCTGTGATAGTTGGAATCAGTTGCTATAGATCTTATGTATTTCCTTCAATCGATTCATGTAGTGTATGGTACCAAGAGACTATCATTACAGCATATGTGTGTGCCAAATGCTTGCTGTGTGAAAGTTTTAAGGCGACCATATGCTAGTTGCTTGCAACTCCATCAATATAAACAATTTCAGTAATCTAATAGTAATCATTAATTTACTGAACTTTTGCCCATATTCATTTCAACATGTTAATGGTCTTAATATAACGAGTATTCAGGGCTTCTAGAAATGCCCTTGTAGAGGTATTGCCATGGCAACACTCAATGTTGTAACATGTTCCCTCATCAAATCAAAGCTGAACTATGTTGACCTCTTCCCATTCTGCAAACTCGTAGGCAAATGTAAGTGCATTATTTCATCTATGCACAGAAATAAAATTCAATAATAATATCATCATCATAATAAGCAGCTGTCATGGTCCATCAGTGGTTAGCCATAATTTGTAGACACACACCTGTCAACAATGCATCATAAGGTCAGTTAGCTTGGCGCCATGCCCTATGTAAGTCTCTTTCGGTTGTCAAGTTATATTTGTTGGTACAAGTGCAACCTTGATTACGTGTATGCTTCGTTGGTTCCATTTGTTTCACATTCCAATTTTCAGGACTAATCATTGAAACAGAAAATTTCTTCCCTCATTTGTTAGCAACAAGAGAAGCGCTGAATCAACAGAACCCCTGGTGGTCCCCATTGTCAACAAAATAAATTGACAGTGCCCCTTGTGTAAGTGGCCATACTAGCCATAGTGCAATTCACTGAAGCCTTTTCAATACCCTGTTACATTGATATAGCAGTGCCACCGAGGTGCCCAGTCCCTTGTAAGCCACCTGGCCTATATGAATGTATGGTAATTTGTTGGTTACAGCACTGTTACATTAAATTAGTAAGTTTATGTGGTACGTGATGCTGGTGCATGGACTTTGCCCTTTTACTCTTGACCTAAGGATGTCACGGTGAATTTCACCTACTCATCTGCTTCAGCTGGTTGAAACATCTTCCCTCAACTGGTACCCCACCTGCTCCACTCATCTGATACCTCCCCTGATACCTCACCTGATACCTCACCTGATACCTCACCTGATACCTCACCTGATACCTCACCTGATACCTCACCTGATACCTCACCTGATACCTCACCTGATACCTCCCTGCTCCACTCATCTGATACCTCCCCTGATACCTCACCTGATACCTCACCTGATACCTCCCCTGATACCTCCCCTGATACCTCACCTGATACCTCACCTGATACCTCACCTGATACCTCCCTGCTCCACTCATCTGATACCTCCCCTGATACCTCACCTGATACCTCCTCACCTGATACCTCACCTGATACCTCACCTGATACCTCACCTGATACCTCACCTGATACCTCACCTGATACCTCACCTGATACCTCACCTGATACCTCACCTGATACCTCACCTGATACCTCACCTGATACCTCACCTGATACCTCACCTGATACCTCACCTGCTCCACTCATCTGATACCTCCCCTGATACCTCACCTGATACCTCCTCACCTGATACCTCCTCACCTGATACCTCACCTGCTCCCCTCATCTGATGCCTCCCCTGATACCTCACCTGCTCCCCTCATCTGATAGAACTACTCCCCTCACCATTGCCTGAATCTGTGCATTTGCATGTGGACCAGTAGCACATAGTAACTATTTGACAGCCAACTCCCAGCGACATACAAATGGTTGATCTCATTTTCTTTGTATGTACAATAATTTATTGACCATGCAAGTTTTATTAATCAACTGCTGTCGAACGTAAAGAGGGAGATATAGCATGCAGACAGCTTCTCACCCTAATAAAGGCACACTCTCACTCTTGGGCTGGAGCAATGTAGTGTTGTAACCACTGATTCAGATTAGTGCATCCCATGGTGCAAAGGCACCTACCCTGCCCCATGTGTGACAATGTGACCACAGGTCATTGAGGTATAGAAATGGTTGTGGTATGTGTGAATACATGCTATACCAGAGCCATAAGTGTGAAACACCCAGGCTGACCCGTGCCTGCTGCTGTTAATGTACATGGTAGGTGGGGGCTAGAGCAAGGCCCTGTAGACATGGCTCACTACTACGCTACCTGTAATCCAATTCCTCCTTGCCCACTGCAATTGTGGCATGTGGAGGTTGTGACTGTGTGTGTTTGTGCCTATGTGTTTGTGTGCCTATGTGTATATGTGTGTGTGTGTTTGTGTTCCTATGGGTATGTGTGTGTTTGTGCCTATGTGTATGTGTGTATGTGTTTGTGCCTATGTGTATGTGTGTTTGTGTGTGTGTGTGTTTGTGTGCCTATGTGTGTGTGTTGTGTGTGTGTGTGTGTGTGTGTGTGTGTGTGTGTGTGTGTGTGTGTGTGTGTGTGTGTGTGTGGATATATATTATCCAGGCTGCGGTAGTGTTGGCACCATGTGCTGTTGTCATTCTCTTCTCATTTGTTGTCTGTATTACACATAAAGTGCCCCGATCACTGCAAATTAACCCTGTCTTGTCTTTCCAATGTTCTGGTTGGGCACAACAAAACGTAATTGACTTCACCGCCCAGGTGGATTGGTCTTTCTTTATTCATTGTGTGTGTGTGTGTGTGTGTGTGTGTGTGTGTGTGTGTGTGTGTGTGTGTGTGTGTGTGTGTGCAGGGGCGGCGTGTGCATGCATGCTGCACGAGCTTTGCCATTTGTAGCAAAACATACATGGTGGCGATGTGTGTATACATTGTGCGTGGATGTCATTGTGTGGAGTGTATGTGTGTATGTGTATGTGGGCTGTTCCTGTGCACATCTCTTAAGAAACAGCTGTCCTCTGTACAAGGTGCCTCAAACTGATGTCTTTGTTTTAGTTGGAGCTATTTTGGTCCTGTTTTTCATGAAGCAGACTTCCGGTGTACTACTGCTGAGCACCGGAATATGTCACAGTAGCAAGCAAGGGATAGTATGAAAAGAATGGCTCAGCAAGCCAGCAGCTGATAAAGCTCTGTTGATGCTGTGTTTTTAGATCTCTCTGGTATTTCATCATCCATAGTGTATTCATTGGACATTGCATGCTGACTAGTCTTAAGCTCTTTGAAGGAAAAAAAATTCATCACATCAAACAGAATGCAATTATATTCCAACACACAATGACAAAAAAATTCAGTCAAAAAGAAACAGTTCAAGGAAAGGTTAAACAGTACACATAACCGTTCCACATTTCTCATATTTCCATGTACGGCCATCCAGTGCATTAGATTTGAATATGTGATTGCAAGTGGATGTATTTTCAACTGCTACAAGGTAGCTGCATGCGAAGAGAGGAGTAGCCATTGTAAGGGAGAGGATATTGATGAGAGTAAATGTTTGACATCTGAAAACCATAATGGGGAAAGTGATCAGTGAACTGCTGGTAACAGATTGCTGTCTTGACTTGGCAGATCACATCAATGGTCTTCTGGCGCTCTGATTCCATTAGGCACCTTGCTTTTCTGAAAACCACGTCCATCAGTGTGTCCAAAAACGTTTGTGACTGTTCTAGCTCAGGGTAACGTTGAGCGTAGTCTAAGATCTTACTGAACTGCTGCTCCCGTGATTGGAAATCAATGAAGAATCTACTGCACATGTATGGCTCAAGTTGTGTCATGTCCTCTCGATTTGCTGGTTTGAAGCCTCGTGCCAACAGATAGCAGTACTTGAGGAGACCACCTCCGTGGATTTCGGCCGGTTTTGTGGTGTGGATCAGTCGGTCGTTGAGGTGCTCCAGAGCTTTGTCATAGTCCCCGTACATGGACACAGCCTGGACCGATGGAAAGAAGTGTGGCTCGATCCTCACACAGTCGTCGCTGACCTTTTGACACCTTTCCAGTGTGAAGTACGAGTCCAGGGCAATTTGGAACGAATCCACAGTGAACTGGAACGGCCTCTTCATGGCGGCGACAAACTTCAACTCGATGCTAACGTCGCTTCCGCCGCCAAGCGAAACGAGGGACCATCTGTTCTCATGCGTGACAATTTTCACCATTTTTCGCGCGTACGCTTCCTCGAGGATCGCTGTACTTAGCTTCTCTGTGCTGATGCCTTTGGGAAAGAACTTGAGGAGAGATTTCATTACAGTGTCCTTGATTAAATTGAAGTCCTCCTGCTGGTACTCGGCGGGTACCACAAATATGATGTCCACGTCATTATAGATGATGGGAGGCAGGTTTTCGCTCTCTCGTACCTTGCATAGGCAGTGGCTAGCCGCGCTCCCGTTCATACGTATGCTTTGTATGGAAACTTTTTTTTCGTCCAGACGCTGCCTTACCTCCTCCACGAGAGAAGCAGGTGTTACGGAGAGGGTAGGAAAGTTGCTTGGAGACTGCAGCTCCACCGGTCTGTTCAAAATGGCGTTCAGCTTTACTACTTGCTCGTATGTCAGCGTGCGCTCGTCGGACTGACAATGCACATGGCTCGCTTCCATTTTTACAAATGTGCTACCTACTTCGCAACGTGGCCAACAAAATATAGAAGAGAACAAAAGAAATTTGCTGTCTGACTTGAGTGCTGCGTTCTATTGCGTCTAAATCTTCTGTAGTCCAAAGGTGAGGACGTGTTTCTTGTCTTGCTTTTTTTTTTCTTTTTTTTGCGCTTTTATTATTGATACTTGTTTATAACCCCCAAAAAGCTTGAGAGGAAGTCAACAGAATGGATTTCTGGCTTACTTGTTGCGCTGCACGAGATTCAGTCGGCAACAAACAGGGTCGTTTTACTGCAACAGCGTTACTCAGCACAAATTTATATCGAAACACCCAAGTTGCGCGCAAACACAAGCGTCCCCAGCAAAGTTTTCCAAGAACTTGCTCACCAATCCAGACAGTAACGAAAGGTGACGCCAAGGACAAACTACCGGTACTTGCTTGATCACGCTATTGAAGCGTTGCGCAACTTATTACTAAAATTCATTAGATAATTAATTTGCCAAGGAAGCGCGTGAAATAACAGCAATAATCGTTAATGAATACTATTGAATGGCTGCTGCTGCTGCTGCTGCTGCTGCTGCTGCCAGCTGTTACTTTGTGGAGATTTTGCAACGGTTACAGGTGGCACAGGTTTCTGCACTTCTTGATGGAACTGAGCACATAACAGTTCTTGGCAACTCCATATTTTCCAATGGCGATCGGAGCACCGCTTTTGCAATTGATGGATTAGGCCTGCGACTGCCCACGTATTCATGTCTTAAAGTAACCGGCGGCGATGAATTGCACGTGAGGTTCAAGTTGGCTGAGGGACAGAATGTTGAAAGTCACCCGCGTAAACTGCAGTTAATAAGGCCGGAAAGTACAACGCTAGCTTTGCGGTGCAGGTTCTGCCGTTCATTGCTTACCAATTGTGCTCAGTAAGTTTAGAAGTTTAAATCTGTTATCCCTCTACCTTTCTTCGAGCTCAGCAGTTGTAATTTTTGCAGAAATTTAGGTTGGCTTTACGGGAAGGGTGCTGTGGGCGGTGGTGTGCAATAATTAAAAATGACTGCTAATTGCAGTGAGTTCAAGAGAGTCCTACCCTTACCTTCTGATGCCTGGCAAGAGTTCTACGCAGACATTTTCTGCCATATGGACCACTCCCATGGTAGCACCTCCTCACAGCCACCAGGCACAATCTGCCCTAAAGAGGGTGACTGTCTTGTGGGAGACGACAAACTTCTAGTGACCATCTCCTCCTTGCGGCAGGAAAGCATTGTGCTAGATTCCTCCAAGGTAGCATGTGTGTGTGTGTGTGTGTGTGTGTGTGTGTGTGTGTATGCATGTATGTGTGTGTGAGTGTTGTGTATGTATGTGTGTATATGTGTGTGTATGTATGTGTGTATGTGTGTATGTATATTTATGTGTGTATGTGTTGTGTGTGTGTGTGTGTGTGTGTGTGTGTGTGTGTGTTTGTGTGTGTGTGTTTGTGAACAAAGGAAGAGAGAGAAAGACTTGCTTGGGCTACCTGGATAAAAATGTTTACCCTGTTGCACACTTCTATGTAACATTTTAGGAAGGCACAATTGGAGTTATGTGCAGGAGGTGCTATTCCTTGCTTGGAACAGTACTGCAAGGTCAGTGCTACAAGTGTATTCATGAAATCTGCAGGTATTGTTTTAGCAGCTTGCTGCATGGCTAGCTAGATGTGTGGCTGTTTTGTGTAGCTAGCTGGATGTGTGGGGAAGGATAAAACCATTGGAAGTGCACACACTACTTTTGCATCTAGAACCCTGTGTCATCAATCAAACCACCACAAAACCTTGTGATATGACATGTGCGGTACATAAAACTTGTGTACTCCTTGACTATTCGGTACAATCTTGGACCTGTAGGAGGCAATTGTCACACAAGAGAGGCGGGCAACACCCCCTCTATGGAGGGTGGAGTTTTACCCCTGTGCCTCAAAATGTCGAAGCTTCTGATCGAGGAAGAAGGGGAAGGAAGTGCAGCAAGCGATCTGATGCACCCAAAGGGGAGCCGATGGAAAACCCTTGAGGACTATTTTGCAAGAAGGATCTACTCAGTGACCATTGCCACAGAGAGCTTTCGTTTCTTGCTTCAAAGTGACCTTGGTAGTACACATGTGAGCACAGTGGTGTGTGTGAATGACCTCAGTATGGAGTGTAAAATTCATAGGCATGTGTCAAAGTGTCCCACAAATGACCTCAAGATTGTTGTAGATCTGGGTGTTGAGTGCTGGGAACAGGGTGGCATGGAGCCTCCATCACAGTCATCAGGACTTCTCAGGTAACTAGGATGGAAGCATTTGAGGTTTGGAAGACCTTTTTTTTTTTTAAAAATGATTGCCCACTGACCACTGCAGGATGTTATGATGGGCCTGAAATGGAATCGTGCTGTTCAGTGGTTTCCTCCAGTCGGCCAATAATGAAGCTTCTTTACAAGGCTACGTACACACCAGAAGAGTGAGTGCAAGTGGAGGTTTGGGAGGAAGGTGGGGAAAGAGTGTTTGAAAAGTCTACTTTTATTTCTTGAGCAGTGAAGTTGAGATCCTGAAATGGGACGAGGATGACTGGTTAAACTTCAATTGGATCCTTAGCAACAGGACTAAAGCACTTCCCCCATCACATAGGACAGCAAATGGATTCCATGTGAGCCATATTTTTTGTGTACTCGTGTTAGAGAGGAAGGAGGGGGGAGGGGGATGAGAGAGAGAGTGAGGAGAGAAAGAAGAGACAATGACTATCTCCCTATCTTTCCTATCTTTAGGTTGGATTTCTTTGCTTCTTGTGATGTTGTGCACCCTGTGGAAAACGTTTAACTGCACCTGGAAAAAGCTACATGTACATGTCAGATGTGCTTCACACAGCAATGTAACAATTGTGGCCATTGTGCTATGAAACCTTTTAGACTTGTACCCCTGTTACTTGTGTGTGGAGCTAGTAGAAAGTCTGGAAACCCTTGAGGATTTGTGACACATGGACAATGTAGGTGATGACTAGCAGGATGTACACTGGCAGTGGTGCCATCAAGTACCGCTTACTAGTACCAAGGTGTAGGGGGGATGACTATAGGGGTCCATCATGTACCACCTACTGTGTGTGACCCAGGGTAAAGGCATCAATGGGGGTGGGGAGTCTTCCAAGGTATCCAGGGTCAAGACATCGGATGTTGTGGCAGGTTAGAACATGGCTTGACATGTCTCTACCAGAAATGAGACTGTAACCCTCCAGGCGCATGGGCTGGTGGCGGCAACCTTTAGTGGGTTGGCTGTGATAGGTAATCTTATCATGCCCTATAGTTTGTAGATGAACTTGCACTGCAAACCACTAGAGTAATGATTTCTCTCAACTCATGGGAACTGTCGAGCAAAAGCAGGAACGTCACTGCACGTGACGATTCAATCATCAATTAACACGCCCGAGGCCGTGTATTGATAGCCTTACGTTGAAGCCGCTTCCCTCAACTAAGGAAGTAACCTATCCAAAGCATGACTGCTTGACAATTCTTTACGTGTGCAGCAGGTATGGATGGTTTGAATGTAGCATAAAACTGGCATTTAGAGTTCCCCATTAAGAAAATGAGGATGAAGTAAGATCATCAACAATTATGCAGGGTTGAACATCTCTTGATCTAGGGCAATTTTATCCAGGTCCTAGATTATGTTATTAATGCATTAAGATCACTTGAATGTACGAATTTGATATGCATTAGCATTAGCATACACAATAATTATATTTTTAAGAGTCCATTTAAGCTTTGCAATACAGCATATCAACTACCAATCCTTCGTGCAACAAATCTTTGCATTCGTGGTGTGTGGAGGAGGACGGAGATTAAAGATGGAGCTAGGCTTCCATACATGCCAGCCAATATGTTTGTTGTGTGGCATTATGTGTGTTAGTTTGTTTATTGTAGTTGTGGTATATAATTCTTATTACACTGTGTCAGCCTAACCGTTTCTACACGTATGGAGATGTGGGGAGGGGATGGTGATATATGAGGTATGTCAAATGTTCAGCTCATCAGTACGCATTAGTTGAGTACTGGTGTTCTAGTGTTCCTGACGTCTGAAGGGACAAGTGACCATTGCCAGTGCATTACGAGGAAGAGGTTTCTTTTTTCACTCATGCCTGTACCTTAAAGGTAGAATCATTTTTTGGGCATCTGTTATTATTATTGTTTTACAATAGAAATGGAATATCACCACATGGAATATAAAATATTTGAATTTGATTTTTTGGATACAAAACACAGAAATGTGAAAATGCACACACGCACACACACATACACACACATGCATGCAAACATCACACACACACATCCAAATTGTGATCTTGCAGTATATGCTCAGGGGGAACAATTGTGCCCAAACTAAGGCAGCAGTTCCCGTTTATAATTTAATTACCATTGTAATCCAGCAAATCATGATTAAAGAACACCCCAAACAATCAAGATTAGATTTCAGCAGCTCAGATGGAGTTGCTTACTTCAGCAATATCAGAAGTAATATCTATGTTCATCACGACTAATGTTCCAGCAGTGAATAAATGACAACTCTGTTGCAGAGAAACAATCAGCCAGGTGATGTCAAAGACATTTATGTGCCTTTGTGCTGCATGCTACAGATCAGACAATATAATATTGATTACCTCATGTGTGTATAAGGGGAAAGGAGAGGAACTGGCAGTCTCTTGCAATTGCCTTTTGGCATCTGCCAATCTCCTCGAACAGACTCAGAGGGCATCAGGACCCAGGGAACAGACTCAGAGGGCATCAGGGCCCAGGAAATAGACTCAGAGGGCATCAGGGCCCAGGGAACAGACTCAGAGGGCATCAGGGTCCAGGGACAGACTCAGAGGGCATTAGGGCCCAGAGGGCATCAGTGCTCAGGGAACAGACCCAGAGGGCATCAGGGCAGACTCAGAGGGCGTCAGGGGTCAGTGCACTTAAGTCTCGACAGCCACAGGAACAAATGCACTGGTACCCAGATCTCATCAAATTAAAATGATGAGATCTGGGTAAAGTGCATGTTTCTCCCTCTTTTAAGCCTCAGTACTTTTTTACTCTTTTCTTTTGACAATTTTTTTTTTTCTCTTTTAAGCCTTAGAACGATACGCTGTTCTGAAGTCCATGTTTATTAGATAAACAAGGGCAGCAAGCACAGTTCAGATACAATGTGCTTTAAATAGGAAAAACACCCGTAGGTTCACACTATCCCATATTGGCTTGTAGACTCCACAAGAAACAAACAATTAAAATTGATCCTTGCCATGAAATGTACCGTACGTCTGATTAAAAATTCAGGATGTTGCGACTACAACAAGGACAACCAATTGCATTGTGCCAAGGTTTGTAGTGGACATTAGCACCTCATGTGTAATTACTATTTGTTTTGCATCTGTAAACTCCACATGATGGTGCAGTGTGTAGTACAATGACTGTTTCAGTTGCACCTAACCTAAATGCATCTTGTAGATAATAGTGCCTTTTCCATAACATACATAGAATGTGTGGTCTTTCATCCCTCTTTACAATGAATTAAGCTCGGGTATTATGCAAGGGGTGATAGGAGGGTGATGCACCAAGTTGCTTTTCTGTTACACAAAAACCAGGAATACTGATTCCTTTGCGGTCTACTAATGTTTCGCTGCAGCAATGATCGCAGTGATCCAAAAAGTTGACATCACTTTTCTCTACATCCTTGTACACCTAGTACAAAGCATGTTCAAGATGAACTTTAACAGTAGCCAAACACACTCTTTGCCTATCCCATTGATTCTGCATTCAACAAATTGCAGTAGTTCATACATTGCATTCAACTCTGAAGGTGCCAAGGCAGATATTCAAACCTGTACCACATACAAACAGTAGGCACACACAACACACACACAACACTCACAACACACACACAACACACACAACACACACACAACACTCACAACACACACACTCACAACACACACACACACACAACACCCTAATTAGCAAGAACACGAATCAGGTTCTCTTTCTCTTTCTGCAAGTCTAGCGCTGTTGCTTAGAGACATGCTTGGAGCATCACCAAGATCACCACCATGCTTCACACTTTGCTGGGACTTGACCTTGCATATGTCTGTAGCCAGCCGGTAGAAGGCCTCCTCCACATTCCTGTTGTCCTTGGCACTGGCCTCTAAAAACTCCATGTCATGAAACTCAGCATATCTCTATGTGTGGTTACAAGCCATTGTAAGTACATGTGACCTAAGTACATGTGACCATAATTATTTTAAGTACATGTGACCATGATTGGTGATGTACATGTGACCTTGATTGGTGTATGTACAGGATATTGCTAACTATCCAATGGTCTAGTCATATGACTTGACTGCATGAAGAGCACCCTTGTCCAACCAGTTCCTGTAGATACATATCGTTCTAAAAACGCTTGGTCGAAAAACCACGCCCACTGAGCCAATCCTACATAGGACCCACTACTAGTGTGGATCCTGACACACACACACACACACACACACACACACACACACACACACACACACACACACACACACACACACACGTTTCATAGAGTACCACCAACCTGCAGTTGTGTGAGGTCCATGTCGTGCTGCAAGTCACACTTGTTCCCCACAAGCAACTTGACAGCCTCGGGGCAACCGCTATGGGCACAAGAGTGTAAGAGTCAAAGCACACACACACACACACACACACACACACACACACACATACACACACACACACACACACACACACACACACACACACACACACACACACACACACACACACACAACTCACATAAACCAACCTCTCCGGAGCTTCTACGGCAGCCATCCAGACTGATTCGATGTTTGTAAAACTCTTGGTTTTTGTGACATCAAACAGAAATATAACCCCATCAGCTTTACGATAGTAGACAGCTGAAATGGACATGTACTTTTCTGAGCCAGCAGTATCCCATATTTTCACCTGTGGAGACGAACAAAGGAACATGTGCACATCGTTGTGCACGTAGTACCCGCAAGAACACGTAGTACCCGCAAGAACTGTTATTTTGTTACATATCATCATAACTGGGCCACAATTATGTTCATCGAGGGTAAACTTAACTTCAAGTCTTTTCTGCCACAGTGCAAGTAAATACTCAAATACCAGCTGCTGCTTTTATTAATGGTTAAGTATAACCTCCATGAAAAAAACATTTGAAAAAAAAAAAACATTTGAAAAAAGAAAAAAGAAGCCTCTCCCCATTGTTGAAGTATGACGTGCTTTGAGTTGGGTGCAAAAATTGGCCATCCATAAGTCCAAGCTTTCATCGAACATAACAGCAAGTGTACAGGTTCATTAATACTCATGACGGCTAGTCAACTTTGCCATTCAATTACTCTAAAGTGCCATAAAACTGTTTTGACAAAATCAATCTGCTGAAACTAATGCACACTTGGCCATTGTATTAAACCAATGGTACCCACCAATAGCATAGTGCCTTGATAAGTTCATACAATCATTATGAACTATACCAGAGGGTCATACACCTCATTTAAATTTGGACTGAACTATTGACTAGTTACTTTACACTTGTGCATTTAACACTTGGTGGGGGGGGCCTGGAACTCAGGGTGGTCATTTGGTGGGGGCCTGGAACTCAGGGTGGTCATTTGGTGGGGGCCTGGAACTCAGGGTGGTCATTTGGTGGGGGCCTGGAACTCAGGGTGGTCATTTGGTGGGGGCCTGGAACTCAGGGTGGTCATTTGGTGGGGGCCTGGAACTCAGGGTGGTCATCTGGTGGGGGCCTGGAACTCAGGGTGGTCATTTGGTGGGGGCCTGGAACTCAGAGTGGTCATTTGGTGGGGGCCTGGAACTCAGGGTGGTCACTTGTGGGGGCCTGGAACTCAGGGTGGTCACTTGTGGAGGCCTGGAACTCAGGGTGATCACTTTTGCATCCATCTCAAACAAACAATACTTCGACCATTATAATGTTAATTATCTATCAGGAAATGAAATATCAGACAATTCTGGAGAGGCAACTTTGGAGGTTTGTGCTGCCTCCAAAATTAAATACGCATATATGAGATGCTCTACAAGATATGCCATCATAGTAATCTGCCAGTAATCTGCCAGGATCCTCAATACAAGTACATTGAGTATACATGACTTCCCCCACCTTTATTTTCTTCCCATTGAGGTCTAGCTCGCTGATGTAGAAATCCACACCAATGGTAGTCTCCATGTCTGCAACAAATGAACCCTCGCAGAACCGACGAATGAAGCTGGATTTCCCCACCCCGTTGTCACCAATCAGAATGATTTTGAAGACGTAGTCGTAGTTACCTGCTGCAGTGCTCATTTCTGGGTGGTAGGAGAGTGCATTGAAGGAAGAGAGGGAGGGAAGGGAGAGGAGACAGAAGGGAAGGGAGAGAGAGGACATGAGGGGAAGGGAGAGGGGACAGGGGAAAGGAGAAGGGAGAGAGGGGCCGGGAGGGGAAGGGAGAGAGGGACCAGGAGGGGAATGGAGGTGAAGGGAGGGAGGGGACAGGAGGTGAAGGGAGAGAGGGGACAGGAGGTGAGAAGGGAAGAGAGGGGACCAGGAGGGGAAGGGAGAGGAGGGACAGGAGGGGAAGGAGAGAGGGACCAGGAGGGGAAGGGAGAGCGGACCAGGAGGGGAAAAGGGAGGAGGGGAAAGGGAGGAGGGGAAGGGAGGGAGGGAAGGGAGGGAGGGAGGGGGGAAGGGAAGGGAGGAGGGAAGGGAGGGGAAGGGGGGAGAGGGGAAGGGAGGGAGAGGGAGCAGGGAGGGAGGGGAAGGGGGGAGGGAAGGGAGGGGAAGGGTGGGAGGGAGGGGAGGGAGGGACGGGAAGGGAGGGAAGGGAGGGAAGGGAAGGGAGGGATGGGGAAGGGAGGGAGGAAGGGAGAAGGGAGGGAGGGGAAGGGAGGGAGGGGAAGGGGAAGGAGGGGAGGGAGTGGGGAGAAGGGAAGGGAGAGAGGAGGGACAGGGAAGGGGAAGGGAAGGGAAGGGAAGGGAAGGGAAGGGGAGGAGAAGGGAAGGGAAGGGAAGGGAAGGGAAGGGAAGGGAAGGGAAGGGAAGGAAGGGAAGGGAAGGGAAGGGAAGAGAGGAGAGGGAAGGGAAGAGAGGAGAGGGAAGGGAAGGGAAGGGAAGGGAAGGGAAGAGAGGAGAGGGAAGGGAAGGAGGAGAGGGAAGGGAAGAGAGGAGAGGGAAGGGAAGAGAGGAGAGGGAAGGGAAGAGAGGAGAGGGAAGGGAAGAGAGGAGAGGGAAGGGAAGAGAGGAGAGGGAAGGGAAGAGAGGAGAGGGAAGGGAAGAGAGGAGAGGGAAGGGAAGAGAGGGAGAGGGAAGGGAGAGAGGAGAGGGAAGGGAAGAGAGGAGAGGGAAGGGAAGAGAGGAGAGGGAAGGGAAGAGAGGAGAGGGAAGGGAAGAGAGGAGAGGGAAGGAAAGAGAGGAGAGGGAAGGGAAGAGAGGAGAGGGAAGGGAAAGAGAGGAGAGGGAAGGGAAGAGAGGAGAGGGAAGGGAAGAGAGGAGAGGGAAGGGAGAGAGGAGAGGGAAGGGAAGAGAGGAGAGGGAAGGGAAGAGAGGAGAGGGAAGGGAAGAGAGGAGAGGGAAGGGAAAGAGAGGAGAGGGAAGGGAAGAGAGAGAGAGGGAGAGGAGAGGGAAGAGAAGGAGAGGGAAGGGAAGGAAGAGAGGAGAGGGAAGGGAAGGGAAGAGAGGAGAGGGAAGGGAAGGGAAGGGAAGAGAGGAGAGGGAAGGGAAAGAAGGGACCAGAGGAGAAGAAAGGAAGGGCATAAGGAGAAGTAGATGAGGCAAGGAAAGAATACAGTCCGCAGGGTGATGGGGAAGCCATGAAACAACATAAAGAGCAAATGAAGCAAAGTGATTGGGAACTCAAAATGCTGTCGTGGCATATTACCAAGGATTCAATGGCAATGACCAGAAGAATACTATGTATTGTGGGCTTCCAACACATATAATAACACACCCACATCAACTGTTGGTCTACTACAAGCCAGCTACAGTGTACAGGTCAACACCCGCGTGGCCGCAAAACGACAATTAAATCAATAGCCGTCTAGTGCTTCAAAGGGTCGGCGACTACTTTAAAGAGAATGAACACCTGGCATTCTCTACACAATCAATGAATCATCACCTGGTGCGCTCACGGACTTATTGCATTACTCGAAACAAATCGCACAATATTATTGCTTGATAGAATGCTAGGGCACCTATGGACTCAGACGAAAGATCTAGGTAGCTTAGAATGTTTACAAATGTAAAATATGGTGCTCGAGAAAGTACCACGTGAAATACATCATGCACCACCAGACCTGTTCAACACGGGCTACAAGAAAGTAGCAAATTAGCCATATGCAGAAATTACGGGGAGAGAAAAGATAAAGGGAACGCAAACTCTAACGCTCGTATATGGCGGCGAATCCGCCTTTCTTCAAGAAACCCAACACTCGGAGCATTAATACACGAACACTTGCACTTACTCGAGGGACAAAGGACAGCCCTGCGTTGTCGTATCACCTAGTGTACTCTAAATACACACCCAACGGATATCAAATTTGATCAAACAATGTACCATATATGTATCAAATATACGTACACATATTTGGCACATAAAATATAAGTAGCCGATATGAATCAAATATGGAGCTTCATTCAATGGACGAAATATGTATGATGTTTGCGCCAAATATGTGGCGCTCAGTCCACACCAAACATGCGATGCCATATGTGTACCAGATATTTGTATCGAATATGTGCCCAGTCCCCATGCGTATGGTTATCCTGACTGGCTTGTTAAAATATAATCCGTTTTCACAGCTGTACAAGTACATAGACTGCACGTAGTTCCATTCAACGAATCATCCAAAGAACGCTGGCAAATGGAGAAGGTAGCTGCACGATGTTCCAATTAAAGCACCTAACAGGAATCAAGATATAAAACAGCGGGAAAGAGGCACAGGTTCTCTTACCTTTTCTTTACGAGAGACAAAAGGCATAAATGTGTGGCTGGTGTTGTTCCGTCCATAAGCTTTCCTGTCAAGATATAGAACAGTGACAAAGAGGCACATATTCTCTTACCTTTTCTTTACGAAAGACAAAAGGCATACATGGTAACGTACAGTTAGTTTGGCGGGTGTTGTTTCCATCCATAAGCTTTCCTGTTGATCAAGCTCAATTTAATAAGTAGGCATAGCTCTACACCGCTTACCTTAAACGTCGAACGTAAAATAATACGCTAACTGGTGCATACCTCTTTGTCGTTCACCGCTAACTGGTGCATACCTCTTTGTCGTTCACCGATGCCTGATTGCTCATGACTGTAGCTTGTATCAGCATAGCCAGCTTCCTCTCTTTAGCTGATTCAATTCTGTCATTAGGAAGAGAGCAGCTACATGCACAAATATGTACCTCTGGACATTCTTCTTTTACGCAGGAGAACTCTTGTCATCCCCTTGTTTTTTTTACAGCGCACGTGCTTAATATTACTATTGTTGTCGTATATTTAGAATTAGAAGTTAACCACATTAATCATTGGACATACAGTAGATGTTGTAGGCATACATGTCATTGTTCCAATCATGTTTAAATAAAAGCTGTCCATTGGACTGTTCTTTCAGGGTGCAGGAGGTGCTGTACTGGTGACAAATGGAAACAGCACATGCAAGGGTAGAAGGTGGTACAAGTAGAAGCTGTTTGGTCAGTGTCAAAAGAGGACAGTCTATATCGTTCAATATGGCTTCCCCAAATGAGCCCACCATTTTTCAAACAGCTGCCAGCGGTACATTTGTACAAATGCATCCATGCTGGTTTCAGCTCCATGCTGCTGTATGCAGCTGATAATGCCCCCCATTTAGTAGGCAACCTAGTGCACAGCTCTGCTCACACTTACAATATATGAGCTCATCAGACAGCTTTTGGAGCTTCCGTGATGCCTTCAAGAGAGGGCCATTGTATACCATATCAATGCATGGTATTTACATACCTCAAGTTTCCCAAATTCTCCATGTGTGTGAGTCTTGGGTGTGTACCCATTCATGAAGTGTAGCACTTCAGTAGTCTTAAACAGTTCGCGGATAGCAGGACTACAGCTATGTAAGTCAGTTATAATCAAAGTTTCATATAGTACATAAATACCCATCGTTCATTGTTTGGTCCATAGCGACCTCCTGAGACAACATAGGTTAGGTGCTCTCTAACACTGAACCCAACAGCTATATCATGACTGGGATTGTGGCGATTAGAATGTATATTTTAGCAGCGAACCAGGGAATTAAATGCCTGGCACCTACATGTGTCACATATCAGTATTGGTGAAAATGTGACACATCCAATTTGTGTACCTTTCAGTGTTGTACGCAGATGTAGGGCCAAATTCGCGTAATGCTGCCGGAAGGTGTAGCACAAGATGGACCTTCTTTTTTTTCAGCATACTGGGGTTATGCTCTTTGATGGCTTGGACAAATGCATCACAGGTACCCTGGTATGCATCAAGCATAGATGTCCGAAGTGTACCACAATAAGCAATTCTAAAAACCTGGATTAGGGAAATATAAAGAGCATGCTGGCATGGTTGGTGGATATGCATGTCAGCTTGAGGATTGGGGTGGGCATGTCACACAATCCAGATAATTTTTCAATTCTGCTTTTGCACTTCCATTAGCATAAGAAATCTTAGCAAAATCTACCATACTGCTAGCTTTGGTGCGCAGCTCGGCAATCATGTCCATGATTCATTTGCATCAGCCTAAATGGCACAAGGTGTACCTTAACTGTATTAAAACATACTAATATAGGTAGCATACCAAGCATACTCTACAGAATTAGATGGTCTGCCAGTCAGGTGGCCAACGATTTGAGATGCCCTGGGATTGTCACCACATGATTGCCAGTACTGGTGCAACAACTAGAACACACTCCTGTGCCTTTTCATCAAATACTTCCACCCCTTGCTCAATGCAAGGGGTGAATGAACAACACAATGCCTGGGTAAGGTACATTAAATCACAAGCTAATACACATGGGACTACAAAAGGATGCTGCATTAATCATACCAGTGACTGCCTGGCAGGCCCCTGTACATGTAGGCAAGTGGGGGGGGGGGGGGGGGGGGGGGCTGCCCTAATCTCATGATCAACCCTCATTTATTAAACAAACTTTTACTAAACGAATGGTACGTGTACAAATCATGGTTATGCACCCGATATGCACATGTAGCTGTATACAAGATAAAATGGATACATTATGGTTCATAGTTCACTGGAATGACATGAGCAATCAAACACAGACTGGTAGCAGCTCTTGTTGGGCATGCGTATTGTTGTTACATCACTCCCTCCACACACAGAGATGTCTACATGTCTAATGTGTCACCCAGCCTCTATTTGTTGTCCTCCTGAGTGCCTACACATGTCCTCTTCAACAAGCTTCTCTGGTACTAAATCATGCCTCTCCAGATCCTCGTCTTAAGGTACGTCTTGCTTCACTAGATCAGGACTTTTTGGTGGGACTCTTTGAGAATGACCAGACTCAACCAATGTAGATCCATTGTCCACATGCAGAGATAAGGTGAAGGCAGTACTACCTGCTGTTTGTGTGGAGGAAGACTCCATTTAACCAGATACACACATTTGTCACAATTGTATGTAAATAGGGAGGAAAAATGTACCACCACCCCGGCCCCATAACTGGTATAACATATTTGCACACCTGCTATCGATATCATAACATGGCCCTAGCCCTCTCTCCATACAACAGAGCGGTGCAGATTTCATCATGCAATGATAATACATCCATGTAAATTGCCCATTTATTGATCTGCCCCCCCCCCCCCCACACACACATACACACACACATACACTTTTTGAAACTTCTTAGAATGCCCCTGGGGTACAGCAGGACAATACGACCACACCCTATCTCCCTTCTACATGTATCTCACGATCCTACTGCTGCTTGATTCTCCTTTTGTTCCATGCCCAAGGTATTGTAGTAGTTACCCCTGGAGATTTCCCCAACATGATGCCGGTGGCCCTCACACCAGAACATGAATGAGAAGAGAAGTCATCTTTGTGGTCATGGTATGCCTTCATGAGGAATGGCAGTTTGTAAAAAATATAATGCAATAGCCGTTTCAACTCTTCTGTTTGAAACAACACACCCCATGCAAGTACTACGTTCGAATTCACCTTCCTCCTTGCGCAGTACCTCGATCACCACCTTCGTATACGCGCCGCGATTGCTGTAGAGAAGACTCCTCTTACAATTAGCCCTGGCCTGTATACGACGTGCGATAAGCCATTTGCTACTCCTTGTGAAAACGTTACTCTGGACCCTCCCTCCGCTTTGGAACAAATATGCAAAGCACCTCTGAATCATATATGTAATCAGTACAAATTTGTACAATATATGAATTACATATTTGTTCCATACGCCGAGAATCGGTGTCAATCAGACGCGGATCAAATATGCGGCCACATATATTGTACAGAACCATATCTGTGACACATTTGATCGCATATTTGATACATTTAAAAAAAGTTGCCATTTTTGATACAAATTTGATATCCGTTGGGTGTGTATCTGAACGTGCGATTTCGGTGTTTCATACTGCTAGTCGAGTTATTAATCTGTTTATTTATTAAACTTATCGAATTATTCATTTGCACATCACGTGGTACGCAGCTCAACACTAGTTAACTATTGCACCCCCATCCCCTAAATACATATTCATATAGGAGCTTACTTACTAGCAAAATTGCATGTTCGAAACACCACTGAGACAACTATAACATGGCATATTGCATGCATGATGCGCAGTGGTTACAAGGGACTACGATGTAATGCATGATATAGTTGTAGGGATAGGAAGCGTGTTGTATACCCAGTGATGCAAAATATTGTAATTTGACTGTGTTGTATTTTGCATTGGCGTTAGGAACTTCGTATAGAAGGATGCAGTGTTCATCCCGGGAAGATCGGCGGCCATGTTTTTTTGGAGTTCCTATTCTGTTACAAAAGGTTCACATTCTGTAACACAATGTGTAACAGAACAGGGACTCGGCCGCCGACCTTCCCGGGATGATACTGCATCCCCTCTATATAGAGATATCGGCGTTCTCTGGGCATGACTAGGCTTGAAATATTAATCGGCATAATGCATTTCGAGATGAACCCTGTGCGACTCCAAGTACTACATAGCATGTTTAAATCTGGGGTCACGCGCGCATGCGCGTGGATAATAGTAAATACCGTAGTTGCATGGTAAATGAAAGCCTACCGTATTGTGCACGGATGGTATGTGCCTACTCATACCATAGGTGCATGCAAATCGACAAAAGGAGATAGTACCTTCTCCACCTTGCACGCGCGCTGAATGGGCATTGCATTGAGCTGCTGTGGCCGGAGCACAGCTACCGAGGACTCCAACGCACTCAAACTCCGCCCAGGCCTTCCGAAGGGAAGAAAGATACTGAAGTGAGTCCGTGCACTCCACATTTGGTCCAGGAGCATTTTTGTAGCTATGGCTCCCAAGCGCTCGCGAGCGATGCCTGAGCACATCATCCTTGGTTACCGTTTACCAAGATAAGTGGGTGGGGCTACTTTATATCTGTGTGGTCCGTTTACCAGGCTGATGGTCGAAGTGAATGCCTTGTCTTCCGATGACGGTCCGCTGCGATGGGAACCTTACCTCAACGGCCTCGTACCTGTTTGGCTTTCATGCATTCAAGTGCGTAAGCCAATGCGGAGAGATTGCTCGCTTCACCGCTTCCCCCATCACTGTAGGAAGGAGACACCTACATATACGAGGTGACGGCAAGTGCTGCGGACGGACGGATATTCTCTTCTAATATATTGGTTCCTGGTAAGCGGTATACTATAGTGCAAGCAGTAGCGCGCAAATTGAGACCAAGATGCTACGATCCCACAGGTACGGTACTTCGGAAGACTTCGGAGTGCTTTGTGCAGTGGAGGGACCTGGAGAAAGGTGACAATAGAACAAAGCACTATCTGTCTGCCCTTTCACTCTATCATACACACACACACACACGCACGCGTACGTGCGAAACGGCAGGCGGAGCATGGGGACTGAATTTTGGGTCAGAATCCGAAACCATCCGTTTTCTCGATGGCTGCACGGTGAGCCCCGGGCATTGTGTCATGCATTTGTGTATGGCGCGCTTGTCTGGAAGCAATGGTGTCGTTGATCGGTAGTAGAAGCTCAAATCAGTGGTTTTCTTTCGAACACAGCCCATTGGTGCATCTCCCGAGGCAGCAGGACTCAGGCACACCACTTCGGCACATTCTCTTGCTCTCCCAACCCCTGCCCCTCCCACCACCACTCTCAGCCTGCCAGCACAAGATGACCCCTTGCAAAATCATTTGGAAAGTCCTAACCAAGCAAAGGAAAGCAGTTTTACTGTGAACCGGCCACTCAGCCAGGGCCAATTCAGCACTGCTAGTGGGGCTGATCGTCTACCTACACCCGATATGTCTGTCCAATCCCTTCCCCTTGACAATCCACACCTGGAGAGGTATACACCTCCCCCTGGTTTTGGTCTAAACAGTCCCAAGACAGCTGGTGATACTAAGTTTGAATTCCCCACTCCATTGATAGCTGGAGTGGTCACTGTTACCATAGCGACGTCGACTCCAATTAACATGGAGACTGCGCCCTTGTCTGATATTCAGGAAGACAGGGAAATTGAAAGATCAGTGACAGAAGAATCTGTATCTCTTTCTAACACTATGAACACAACAACAGCCTCCAATGAGAGCACAGCCCCTAATTGTACGCAAGACGATTTTGATATCCCCTTGCCAAGCACCCTTCCTCCTCCCCCCCCCATTACACTTCCACCTTCTCAGAATGCCTTGTCTAAGAGCAGGTTCAGCCAATTCCTGAACGACATAGATTCTTCCCTGTTGGAGTTCACAGGTATCAAACCCCTGTCCCCTCCTTCCCCTCTCAAGGAAGAGGAGGGGACCGAAATAGAACCTAAGTCCCAGCCCATTGTGCGAGACCCGAGTTCACACAGCATCAGAGCAGTAGGGGATGCAGGAATGGAGCGGAGCTCCAGCATCATCGACCTGGGTGAGCTGGTCCTTGACGTGTCTGAAGTCAGTGGGTACAGTGCCCAGTTCAGAGACGAGATTGTCAACAGGCACAAGGATGAGGAGGCCCAGGATGAAACAGACAGTACCCCGCGCCAACAGGAGGGGGAAGGGGGCGATGGTCTGAGTCCCCTCCCACCAGCCACCAGTGCAGAAGACGACGACACCTCACCCCCGAGGAACAGCAATTTGAAGATCACGCCGTCGTTTCTGAGGACGCTCCTTCCTCCCCAAGAGTTCTCTAGCAACAGTGAACCTCTGAGTACATACGAGGGAAGTGCAAGAGCACAGGAGGTTGCAAGGGAGAAGAGAGGTGCAGTACGACCCAAAGACCTAAGGAACAGCTTCACAGCTACCCGGTACAAGGAGGAACTGTCTCCTGTACATGGTTATTCGGGGGGTTCCAGGACAAACACGTCATCAGGAAGCTTGGTGAGTGAGACAACGTGCTCAAATGAATGTATTTAGCATTGCCATACTCCAACATGCACATTCTGCATAACGCACACACACATGCATCTTGCTACCGTTTGCTGCCCAGAAGTCTGTGAGCTCTGATGGCGACAAGGCTGGTGGAGCTGACTACAATGGGGACGAGACAAGGACCAACAGTCAGGATGACCTAATTTTGCCATCCGCGGCCACCAGGAAGGCAGGATGGCTCGAGGTCAAGACGGTTCTGGTGCGCAAGAACCAGACTGTGGCCATGAAGCCGAAGAGAAGGTGGAAGAAGTACTGGGGTAAGTATGCATTGCACAGGATGCAACTTGACTTGAATTAGAGGTGACTCCTCCACTTTCTCCTCTTTTCAGCTGCACTGAAGGGTACCCAGTTGGTTCTCTACCAGTGCAATGATCCAACTGCCATCCCAGAGAACCAGCCTCCAGATACGACACTAGGTCTGTGTGCACATGTTTGCATTATGGATGTCATGCTTGGGCGCACCTGTTGTGTGCATACATGCCCGTTGTGGTCATGGTGTGTATATGTGTATGTGAGTGTGTGTGATATGTGTGTGTATGTGTGCATGAGTGTGTGTGTGATGTGTGTGTGCATGAGTGTGTGTGTGATGTGTGTGTGATATGTATGTGTGTGATGTGTGTGTGCATGAGTGTTTGTGTGAGCGTGTGTGTATGTGTGTGTGCATGATGTGTGCATGATGTGTGTGTGATATGTGTGTGTGTATGTGTGTGTGCATGATGTGTGCATGATGTGTGTGTGATATGTGTGTGTGTGTGGTGTGCAGATGCATTGCATCCATCTGTGGCCTGTTGATGGGTCCAGTGTACATGTATGTGTACAGCTGTATACGTGTGTGTACAAGTACATGTGTGTACGTGTGTGTGTACGTGTGTGTACGTGTATGTACGTGTGTGTACGTGTGTGTACGTGTATGTACGTGTGTGTACGTGTGTGTACGTGTGTGTACGTGTATGTACGTGTATGATGCATGCACATGGTGTTCACACGTGCCATTGGAGGTGGAGAATAGCTGGCCCCTCCCCCTCCCTCTTCTTCCACTCTGTACCAAGTGTAAACAGCAAATTTCTATTTCAGACTTGGAGCTGAGTCTGGCACATCCCATTCATGACCACATGAAGAGAGACCATCTATTTTGCCTCAGCACCTACAATGGTGATACCTTTTACCTACAGGTAGGGTGAAGGGGGTGAGGGGGTGGGGTCTGGTTACATAGGAAGGTGTGGGGGGTGGGTGGGAAGGGTATGTATGAGTAGTTGTAGCTACTACGCTGCCTCCTGTGTTTGAAATGTTTACACATTACCCAGACCTCTGGCCAGTCAGACGTGGAGGATTGGATCAGAGCTATTCACTCAGGTACATTACGCTTGTGTCAGTTATGCAAACAAAAGCAGCTGGAGTGCCAGCTTGGCATCCTGGTGTTCCACATTCCTCTGTCTGCATCACACGACCCATTTCGTTCTAACAGCTGCAGCAATATCTCTTATCCAGTGTTCCACTAAAGAGGAGTCATTGCAGGTGTGTGTGTGTGTGTGTGTGTGTGTGTGTGTGTGTATGTGTGTGTGTGGTGTATATGTGTGCATGTGTGTGTGTGTTATGCATGCGTGCTATGTATATGTTACGTGGGTGTGTGTCTGTGTTTGTGTTTGTGCCTGTGTGTGTGTGTTGTGCCTGCGTGTGTGTGTGTGTGTTGTGCCTGTGTGTGTATGTGGCTAGCATGCATGCTGTGTGTGTGTGTGTGTATGATATGCATGTGTAAGTGTGAGGATGTGCTGCATTGGCATATACTACATGTGTGTGTATAGTGTGCTGTTATTAATGCCTGTGGGCTATTGCTTATTGCCTGGAACATGTGCCTGTGCCTGTGCCTGTGCCTGTGCCTGTGCCTGTGCCTGTGCCTGTGCCTGTGCCTGTGCCTGTGCCTGTGCCTGTGCCTGTGCCTGTGCCTGTGCCTGTGCCTGTGCCTGTGCCTGTGCCTGTGCCTGTGCCTGTGCCTGTGCCTGTGCCTGTGCCTGTGCCTGTGCCTGTGCCTGTGCCTGTGCCTGTGCCTGTGCCTGTGCCTGTGCCTGTGCCTGTGCCTGTGCCTGTGCCTGTGCCTGTGCCTGTGCCTGTGCCTGTGCCTGTGCCTGTGCCTGTGCCTGTGCCTGTGCCTGTGCCTGTGCCTGTGCCTGTGCCTGTGCCTGTGCCTGTGCCTGTGCCTGTGTGTTTATTACGTGGCATACACGTGCATTTTTTTTGTTCGCTGTGCGTGTTTGATCTTGTTGTGCGTGGAGTGCTGTACACGTAAGTGGAGTGAATATGAACAAGATCTACTAGGTTTTTCCCTTTCTTGCAGAGGAGGATAGAGAAGCTGAATGAATTGATTTCAAGTGTAAGTTGTATGTTAGTGGTTTGGGTGTGGTCACTGTACATTCGGGTGTGGCCACTGTACATTCGGGTGTGGCCACTGTACATTCGGGTGTGGCCACTGTACATTCGGGTGTGGCCACTGTACATTCGGGTGTGGCCACTGTACATTCGGGTATGGCCACTGTACATTCGGGTGTGGTCACTGTGCATTCAGGTGTGGTCACTGTACATTCGGTGTAGTGTAAGTAGTATTGGTGTCAGGGGATTTGAGTGGGTGGACACAACCACTAATGGGGCTAAACATGCCATCGTTTTTCTTGTCTCCCCTCAACAGGAGAACCAACTGAGTAAGTTGGCAGAGCTTGAACTGAAGACAGTAGTTGACTATGCTAGCCAGCTCAGCGATCGTGAAGCAGGTATGTGACCCTTTTACATGACAACTCCAATATGCCGATGCAGTGGGGCACTGCCCGTAATAGACCACCTACCCCACCTTCCCTCACTGTGGGCACTCTCACATGCACACCCACTTTCCCTCCACCAGTTGGTGAAATTTTCAGAGAACATTGAACGTTACAGCGTAGAGTTGTACAAGTAAGCAGGCAGATTGTCTTTTGCTAGGGAAGGTTTTTTTTAACCTTTAGTCATTGTGTGGGAAATATCATAATTACGTATTGCTTTTCTTTACAGGCTGAAGTGCTATGTGGCTTCAGCACATGGGGAGGAGACGCCAAACCCACAGGTCTGTAACTAATTGGTCTCTTCACTGCCACTTTTGAACACACCTGATATTTCCCACACAACAAACCAAAACCAATAGTCACTCCTTGGACACATCTCTAAGACTACAAAAACGTTCCTTAGCAACATAGGAATGTTCTCAGTGGCCTCGCTTCATGCGCTGGTAAGGACTGGGGTTGAGTGTTTCTATGCAATCATTTGGCTAGAGCTTTACAGTATTTAATGTCTCACTGCCCTCCTTACTGCCCTCCTCACTGCCCTCCTCACTGCCCTCCTCACTGCCCTCCTCACTGCCCTCCTCACTGCCCTCCTCACTGCCCCTCCTTACTGCCCTCCTCACTGCCCTCCTCACTGCCCTCCTCACTGCCCTCCTTACTGCCCTCCTTACTGCCCTCCTCACTGCCCTCCTCACTGCCCTCCTCACTGCCCTCCTCACTGCCCTCTTTTCTCCTCCTGCTTTTCTTACTGCCCTCCTTACTCCTTCCCTTGCCTCCTTACTCCTCCACCTTCACTCATTACTCCTCCCCTGCCCTTCTTACTCCTCCCTTGCCCTTCTTACTCCTCCCCCTGTCCTCCTTACTCCTCTCCTGCCCTTCTTACTCCTCCCCTGCCCTCCTTACTCCTCCCCCTGTCCTTCTTACTCCTCCCCCTGCCCTTCTTACTCCTCCCTCTGCCCTCCTTACTCCTCCCCATGCCCTCCTTACTCCTCCCTCTGCCCTTCTTACTCTTCTCCCTTCCTTCCTTACTCCTTTCTTGGCCCCTTCTCTCAGCCATCTTTTGTATCAAGCACAAATGTGCAGCCATTCTCCATGCATGTGGTAGCTGAGTCTGGCA
>JABACO010000023.1:3378627-3381198 GCA_013339895.1 Ephydatia muelleri
TCGCTTTCATCCTTATCTGCATAGCTGGTGTGGGTGGAATCGAATGGAATGGACAGATGTCATGTGGATACACAGGATATCCTTTTCCCTTTCATTCCTATATCCATAATTGATGTGGAGGCAAGAGGATGCGTGGGTAGGGCTTACTATGACACGTTATATGCATATGCAAACATCATATTGTATGGTGTCTTAAAAATAAATGACCATATGGCTTCTCTTATATTGAAAAAATGACACACTCTCTCCACACACACACACACACACACACACACACACACACACACACACACACAAAACAGTTCAACGTGCTAAGATTAGTATGTCCTTGGGAATTGCAGGGCCTAAAATATTA
This sequence comes from Ephydatia muelleri, assembly GCA_013339895.1. Classification (NCBI taxonomy): domain Eukaryota; kingdom Metazoa; phylum Porifera; class Demospongiae; order Spongillida; family Spongillidae; genus Ephydatia; species Ephydatia muelleri. The sequence goes on from JABACO010000023.1 coordinate 3,378,983, forward strand.
AAAATTAAAATGAAATCAAATGGAATTATCAACATTATTTTTAGCTCCTAGACAGTTTTGTGTACAGCCATAAGATTGGTCGACTATATACTCCTGTTCTTTAAACTCTTTAGGACACTAGGGCCATATCTGTGCAAGTGAGGGCCTGGGACGCGATGGAAGTCGAGGACTCCCAGCCAGTCTCCAAAGGTGCTCCTTGGACCTCGGAGGACAGACTAAGGAAGTGCATAGGTGACCTACTGGAATCTGAGCAACAGCACGCAAAGGCAAGCCCAACGGCTCAAGCCGAATAGACCATAGACTCTCTTTATCTGCAATTCGTTCTTGCTTGCTTGCGGTAGCATAACAGGGCATGTTTTATTTGTTTTGTTAGACGATTGAAGTGCTGATGGAGCGCTACCTTCAACCAATGAGAAAAGAGCTCATTGTATCTCAGGATGAGGTAGGCAGTGTCCTGGGCCCCATCAGAAAGTGTACACAAGCGCGACTACACTCTTATGCCTCCCAGATTACTGCACTCAGTGGCAACATCACTGAAGTTGCTGACTTCGAAAACAAGTTTTTGCGTAGCTTGGAGGTACAGGCAAAGGGAGTGTGTGTGGCATTGTGTGGGTGGTGGTGAGGACAACGGTGCATACAGGAAGGGATGGGAGAGAGGAGGAAGAAATTGGGATAGGTGTGTGTGAAGGGAAGGGGTGGTGGTGGGCAGAGATGAATACAATGGGCAGCGTACAAATAGATGAGGCATGTGTGCATGTGGACGTGCTGACTTGGTGCCCTCCCTTACTAGGATGGTGTGAGATCTGATGGCCAAGCCACAGGGACAGGAAAGGTATGCATGCCCGCCCACATACCAACACGTGACACACATGCACCTCATTGTCCTCGTGCTCATGACACTCTCCAGGTTGTCATGGCAATAGCAACCACATTCCTGTGTAATGCAGAACAGCTGCAGCTCTACAGTGGCCTTTGCACTAGTCATTCCAGAGCCCGGGCTCTTGGCGGTATGTGCTACTGAACACATACATACACACAAACATACATAGATGCACATAGACACACGCACGGACGCACGCTCACAAACACAGGCACACACACACACACACATGCATACCCAAACACAGGCATGCACACACAGGCACACACACACACACACATGTACACTCAAACACAGGCAGCACACACAGGCACACACACAGGCACACACAGGCACACACAGGCACACACAGGCACACACAGGCACACACACATGCACACACATGCACACACAAACACTAGCACACACACATATGCACACACAGGCACACACACATGCACACACACAGGCACATACACATTATTTGTGTTAATATGTTTGGTTTCTAAATTAGAAATAAAGGACAACGAAAGATTACAGTCGTTTTTGGATGCGAGAAACCCTGGGAAAAATCCCCGGCTGACACTCGATTCTCTTCTGGGGAAGCTGATCCTTGTAAGCATGTGCAGATGTATTTGGTTTCATGTTGCTTGTGCAATATGCTTTTCCCTCCTTTGACCTTTGTCTTGCCATCCCTTCCCCACCATAATCGACCACACCTCTAGCGTGTATCCAGGTATCCATTGTTTCTCCGCTCAATGCTAGATAACACTATTGAAGGAAGTGAGGAGAGGCACCAGTTGCTAGGTAACGATTTGCCAAAACAGAGCCATGTTATGAAGCCTCGCCCCTCCCCCCTTTCCCTTTGAGCAGATGCCATTGAGAGCACAGACCGGGCAGCCAACTACATCAATGAGATGCAGCGAGTGTGCGAGACGTACTCCTCTCTGTTCGATGGTCTCCTGAGAGAGTCAAAAATGAGTGACGTATGTCTTCCTTTCTGTTTCAGTTTCACACAAGTGCACTTTTGACTTTTTTTTTTTACAGTATGGAGTGAGTGTGAATGTGGGACAGCTGAGGTGCCACGGGGAAGTCATGTGGTTGAACCAGAAGGACGAGCTGTTGGGCAGGGCTTGGAAGAAGGGGCAGGGACCCAATGTGCTGTGCTTTGGTAAGGGCCACTGAAAAACATGTTGTGAAGCTGCAACATGCACTAGAGGCAGCAATACAGGTGTCATCCTTGTGGGTGTGGTCCCTTGCTTTGAGTTGGGCTTCATGCTTAGGTTCTTTTGGGCCATGCCCTGTTTTGTATTTGCCTCCTAAAGCACTCCCTAATCTCTCTTTCCATTCATGTATT
>JABACO010000023.1:3382198-3389698 GCA_013339895.1 Ephydatia muelleri
CATTGAGATCGAGGTGTCGTCTCAAGGGGTCAACTTCATTCCCACCAAGACCGACGACGGAACGGACCTGTCCCAGAATCGTAACAACAGCGTGGACACGACGACCAGCGAGGACTCGGGCGAGGATGGAGAGGACGACGATGAGGACGAGCCCCATCCTAATCTGATGGCGACCAAGACCTCCGGCCTCACTTACAGCGACTCCCAGCTCTCCCACATCTCTGAGACTGGCCGGGACGAGAACATAGTAGTGACCTCAGGACACACGGGTACCGTCTGCCTGAGCGGCAAGGACATCAAGAACATCAAGGTTCAGTCTCCCTCTCCTCCCCCAACCATGCGGGTTCCCAAGGCCCCCGAGCGCTCCAACTCCTATCACTCGCCGACCGAGAGACCTCGGCGCTACAAGAAGAGTAATGGAGAGTACCCGAGGCGGAGGTCCACTAACCAGCACAAGAACTCTTCGCGTCACCCGGGTAGCTACGCCTCCGACTTGCCCTCCGTTCAGTCATCCCCACCAAGCTCCTCTTCCTCCCAGGGCTCCCCCCGTGTCCGACAACACAGGCGAAGAAAGAGCGATGACTCCATCAGCCTCTCCAGTCAGTTGGGTCTCCCCGAACCCACCAAGAAGAACATCTTGCCTCTCAAGGCCCGCACGCGGTCCCCGCACCATTCCAACTCTTTCAACAAGTCGCCGGCCATGAGGCACGAGAAGCCCATCCCCACGTCCTCTTCGGCCTCGTTCTACGACAGCCTCCTCCCACTGGATAGCCCCGTCGAGAGTCAACGCGTCAGGAGTCGCTCCCACGGCAACACGCACCTGGTAAACCTCAGGAAGGAGGCGGAGCCTTTGAGCGTCAAGTGGCCGTCGAGCAGCGTCGAGGCCGCACCCCCAGCGTCATCACTTACGCATGAGAGCATGCATTCCCTCGTGAGCAGTCGCTCGGGTAGCAGCTCAAGCAGTTACCCCTTCCACGACCCGTACGCTCACTCCTCTGTCAGGCCCGGTGGTGGTGGCGGGATGCCACGCATCCCCTCCTCAGACCCGCTCGAGGACCTTGGGAAGACCCCGGTGAGCCAGATGAACAAAGACATGATCAAAGAGGCCATCAGCCATCGTTTTGGGATTGTGTCGTCGATGGACTGGAGACACGGTGCGCCGGCTGACATGGCGCCCCTGCTCAAATCGAACCCCACGTCCCAGGTGCCAGGCTCTCAGCAGCAGCAGCAAGAGCCCTCGAAGACAAGGTCGGTGCCAGGCGAGACCTCTTCAATTGACGAGGTGGGGAAGAAACTTCACGAGAGGAAGTGGCTGACGGCCACAGCTGAGACGACCGTGGGGAAGAGCCGCTCGTACCAGAATTTTGCTGGCACGAAGCCGAGCGTGCAGGAGACGTCTCCCGATGACCGGCCAGAAAGCGAGCAGCATCTCCACAGCCTTCCACGCACCGCTGACGGCAAGCATCCTGTCCCCATCACCGTTCAGGTGGCAACAAGTGGCTACAATTCAGACACTGAGTCATCTCCTAGCAGGACTTTGATCAGGCAGAAGGAAAAATTGCAGGAGGTGACATCGCCTGTTTTGCCTCCACCAGCAGTGCGCCTCGGTGTTCCGTCCAGACATGGCTACCAGCAGCAGCGTGCTGAGACCAGACCAAAGCCGGCTGACGAAATTCTTCGCTGCAGTACAAGTCCAAGTTTCACAGTTGTCGGGCATCCGACAAAGAGCCCAGACCTTTCTAAGGAGACACCTGGCCTGGTCAAGCTTCAGCCTTGCAATGTGTCGCTACCTCAGGCAGTAGAGGCTGCCAGTGCAAGGGGGACGGGGGTCACATCAGAGAAGAGGGACTCACTCCAAGGCAAAGAGGGTGGGGACTCTTTTGTGAGGGTTGATTCCACCAAGAACAGCGAGGGATCAAAAAATTGCGTTTCCAGAGCTGATTCGATGAACAAAGATGTGGCCAAGAGAGATTCATTGAAGGCAGAACAAATCAAGACGGATCCTAGAAGCGGGCAAATATTTAGCAAGGAAAAGACAAAAATGGTTGGTGACAGGAGCTCTGTGACTGATGCTTCCAGAGACCAGCCTGTTTCATCTCCTCCATCTGTGGAGGACGACAAGTCAAAAGTAGTCCAAAGGCAGCGTTCCCGAAGCATAACAGACAACGATAAGGTGGTAGCCACTACTAATAAAAGTGTCTTGAGAGCTGACGAGGATAAGGGCAGGCGGTACCAGGACATGATCAACGGCGCACCCACACCTTCAGAACGGAAGGCGTGGACACAGCAACAGAGCTTGAGACAGTCCTCTGAAAAGGAGACTAAGGTGCGATCACTGCGACATAATCCAGTGGAGTCGTCTAAACAGGATTCATCTCGGAGCAGTACCCTACCAGAGCCTCTCTCCACAAACTGCACTGCGACTATCCCAACTTTTAAAGTGGTCACATTTGAAATCCCTGGACCCAAGCAAATAAGAAAAATAAATTTGCGAACACCCCAGATCTATTGTTAATAAATCCATGTTTTGTATGTCAGTTTGTGCATTTGTTCACCGAACTGCTTTTAGACACACTTACATTCCTATTCCCTTTTTTTTTTTTTTTTTGCCATGTTGTGTCCTGTGTCAATTTGAAATGTTGTAACCTCTGGTTTTATCGTTGTCCATATCTATCAGATTAAAGTCAGTCACTGATATGATTACTGATATTGCAATGCCACTGTATCTTTGGTTCAAGCCAGTAGAACTCAGGACAGTCACCACAAAATAAATACACACAACCAAATGAGATATTGCACACAAATAGAAGTCATGGCACTACAGTGTTTGTGTGCTATAAGCTGTAAACAGAGATGAGAACTTGGAATTTGTCTTGGTTCTGATTGGCTGGGACAACGCAGAACTAGAAGATCCCACTACGGAACCTTGCCCATTCAGAGAAGAGGAGGGTGTTGCACCCAATGTCCCAAATAGCTTCTGTTGTTCCTGTATTGAGTCACGAACAAGGTGTACCATTGTAGCCTTCTGTTCCACTGAACTAAAAGCATACCGTGTGTGTATCAAAATGAGGTGCAAATTTAAGGCATGATGGAACGTGAGGGTTGGTCTCATGGGGTTAATGAGCAACATGAACTCACTTGCTTCTGAACAGGTATGACACTGCTGGTAAAGATGGCTGGCCTTTGTACAACAGCTGCCACATATTTGTCACACCTGTTAAGAGTACAACCGGTGCATTGAAGTCATCGCGGCACCATTTCAGCTTGGTTGTCCCCTCCCCCCACCCGCTCTCCCTTCCTTAACTGGACATACATACCGTCTGAATCGGGTAAATCTTGCACACGACACAACAGACACGGCAAAAGGATTTTGTGTTTCACCTCATCAGCAGTTAGCTCACTGCTCAGTTTTGTCTGCTAGGTGAATGATGTCATTACTGAGCTGTGTGGGTTCCATGCCATCACTGACCTTGCTCGTACGTCTTCGACCTTTCTTCTCCTTTTGGAGCAGGATAAGGCAGGAATTGAATACTAAAGGGTAGAGGTTTAATACATGAATGGAAAGAGAGATTAGGGAGTGCTTTAGGAGGCAAATACAAAACAGGGCATGGCCCAAAAGAACCTAAGCATGAAGCCCAACTCAAAGCAAGGGACCACACCCACAAGGATGACACCTGTATTGCTGCCTCTAGTGCATGTTGCAGCTTCACAACATGTTTTTCAGTGGCCCTTACCAAAGCACAGCACATTGGGTCCCTGCCCCTTCTTCCAAGCCCTGCCCAACAGCTCGTCCTTCTGGTTCAACCACATGACTTCCCCGTGGCACCTCAGCTGTCCCACATTCACACTCACTCCATACTGTAAAAAAAAAAAGTCAAAAGTGCACTTGTGTGAAACTGAAACAGAAAGGAAGACATACGTCACTCATTTTTGACTCTCTCAGGAGACCATCGAACAGAGAGGAGTACGTCTCGCACACTCGCTGCATCTCATTGATGTAGTTGGCTGCCCGGTCTGTGCTCTCAATGGCATCTGCTCAAAGGGAAAGGGGGGGAGGGGCGAGGCTTCATAACATGGCTCTGTTTTGGCAAATCGTTACCTAGCAACTGGTGCCTCTCCTCACTTCCTTCAATAGTGTTATCTAGCATTGAGCGGAGAAACAATGGATACCTGGATACACGCTAGAGGTGTGGTCGATTATGGTGGGGAAGGGATGGCAAGACAAAGGTCAAAGGAGGGAAAAGCATATTGCACAAGCAACATGAAACCAAATACATCTGCACATGCTTACAAGGATCAGCTTCCCCAGAAGAGAATCGAGTGTCAGCCGGGGATTTTTCCCAGGGTTTCTCGCATCCAAAAACGACTGTAATCTTTCGTTGTCCTTTATTTCTAATTTAGAAACCAAACATATTAACACAAATAATGTGTATGTGCCTGTGTGTGTGCATGTGTGTGTGCCTGTGTGTGCATATGTGTGTGTGCTAGTGTTTGTGTGTGCATGTGTGTGCATGTGTGTGTGCCTGTGTGTGCCTGTGTGTGCCTGTGTGTGCCTGTGTGTGCCTGTGTGTGTGCCTGTGTGTGCTGCCTGTGTTTGAGTGTACATGTGTGTGTGTGTGTGTGCCTGTGTGTGCATGCCTGTGTTTGGGTATGCATGTGTGTGTGTGTGTGTGCCTGTGTTTGTGAGCGTGCGTCCGTGCGTGTGTCTATGTGCATCTATGTATGTTTGTGTGTATGTATGTGTTCAGTAGCACATACCGCCAAGAGCCCGGGCTCTGGAATGACTAGTGCAAAGGCCACTGTAGAGCTGCAGCTGTTCTGCATTACACAGGAATGTGGTTGCTATTGCCATGACAACCTGGAGAGTGTCATGAGCACGAGGACAATGAGGTGCATGTGTGTCACGTGTTGGTATGTGGGCGGGCATGCATACCTTTCCTGTCCCTGTGGCTTGGCCATCAGATCTCACACCATCCTAGTAAGGGAGGGCACCAAGTCAGCACGTCCACATGCACACATGCCTCATCTATTTGTACGCTGCCCATTGTATTCATCTCTGCCCACCACCACCCCTTCCCTTCACACACACCTATCCCAATTTCTTCCTCCTCTCTCCCATCCCTTCCTGTATGCACCGTTGTCCTCACCACCACCCACACAATGCCACACACACTCCCTTTGCCTGTACCTCCAAGCTACGCAAAAACTTGTTTTCGAAGTCAGCAACTTCAGTGATGTTGCCACTGAGTGCAGTAATCTGGGAGGCATAAGAGTGTAGTCGCGCTTGTGTACACTTTCTGATGGGGCCCAGGACACTGCCTACCTCATCCTGAGATACAATGAGCTCTTTTCTCATTGGTTGAAGGTAGCGCTCCATCAGCACTTCAATCGTCTAACAAAACAAATAAAACATGCCCTGTTATGCTACCGCAAGCAAGCAAGAACGAATTGCAGATAAAGAGAGTCTATGGTCTATTCGGCTTGAGCCGTTGGGCTTGCCTTTGCGTGCTGTTGCTCAGATTCCAGTAGGTCACCTATGCACTTCCTTAGTCTGTCCTCCGAGGTCCAAGGAGCACCTTTGGAGACTGGCTGGGAGTCCTCGACTTCCATCGCGTCCCAGGCCCTCACTTGCACAGATATGGCCCTAGTGTCCTAAAGAGTTTAAAGAACAGGAGTATATAGTCGACCAATCTTATGGCTGTACACAAAACTGTCTAGGAGCTAAAAATAATGTTGATAATTCCATTTGATTTCATTTTAATTTTTAATATTTTAGGCCCTGCAATTCCCAAGGACATACTAATCTTAGCACGTTGAACTGTTTTGTGTGTGTGTGTGTGTGTGTGTGTGTGTGTGTGTGTGTGTGTGTGTGTGGAGAGAGTGTGTCATTTTTTCAATATAAGAGAAGCCATATGGTCATTTATTTTTAAGACACCATACAATATGATGTTTGCATATGCATATAACGTGTCATAGTAAGCCCTACCCACGCATCCTCTTGCCTCCACATCAATTATGGATATAGGAATGAAAGGGAAAAGGATATCCTGTGTATCCACATGACATCTGTCCATTCCATTCGATTCCACCCACACCAGCTATGCAGATAAGGATGAAAGCGAGTAAAGATCACCTTTATGAGGGCATCAATTTGCTCCTGGGAATGAGCTGCACTCTCAGGGGGGATAACCCTCTCATCAATTCCATCTTCTCCTATTTTAGTCAAATCTTCCACTAGATGATGAAGAGGAGGAGGAGGAGAAGGAGGCAGGGGAGGAGAAGAAAGAGGAGAAAGAGGAAGTGGAGGAGGACAAGGAGGATGGGGAGATGATGGGATCACATGTGTACAAACACTGTTTGCACTCTGTGCCATGATAGAGGGCAGTGGGCAGGGCAGTGGGCAGGTGATATGTGCCTACTTACAGCTTGGCATAGGGATGATGAGGCCCTCCAAGGTCTCCTTGGTGATGATGTCATCACTGGAAGGTGGCGGGGGGCAGACAAGGCTATTGAGGACATTGCTGTACAGAACACCACTCAGTGGCATCTCAATCTGACTGGTACGCAGAGTCAGAGAAATGCTGGGGGCTACAAGTGTAGATAGGTTATGGTTATGTGCATGTGATGGTGATGATGTGCATGTGATGGTGATAATGTGCATGTGATGGTGATGATGTGCATGTGATGATGTGTGTGTGATGGTGATGATGTGCGTGTGATGGTGATGATGTGCATGTGATGGTGATGATGTGCATGTGATGGTGATGATGTGCATGTGATGGTGATGATGTGCATGTGATGATGTGCGTGTGATGGTGATGATGTGCGTGTGATGGTGATGATGTGCGTGTGATGGTGATGATGTGCGTGTGATGGTGATGATGTGCGTGTGATGGTGATGATGTGCGTGTGATGGTGATGATGTGCGTGTGATGGTGATGATGTGCGTGTGATGGTGATGATGTGCGTGTGATGGTGATGATGTGCGTGTGATGGTGATTGTGCATGTGATGGTGATGATGTGCATGTGATGGTGATGATGTGCATGTGATGGTGATGATGTGCATGGGATGATGTGTGTGTGATGGTGATGATGTGCATGTGATGATGATGTGCATGTGATGGTGATGATGTGCGTGTGATGATGTGTGTATGATGGTGATGATGTGCGTGTGATGGTGATGATGTGCATGTGATGGTGATGATGTGCATGTGATGATGATGATGTGCGTGTGATGATATGCATGTGATGGTGATGATGTGTGTGTGATGGTGATTGTGCATGTGATGTGGTGGTCATGTGATAAATGAAGATAGTATCTGTGTATTGGTGGCAAATGTGCAAGGGGTAGAGTAGAGAAACACACACTCTCTCTCATATACACACTACCACACACACACACACACACAATGTAACAGTTTCAGTGCCTGGTACCTTTAATGGCTGTAATTATGTCATTCCAATGTAGGTTGGTGACCAAGTTATCATTCATCAACAAG
>JABACO010000023.1:3392198-3393441 GCA_013339895.1 Ephydatia muelleri
GGAGGGGGGAGAGGGGGATTGGTCCCGAGATGTCATGTGGAGTAATGTTGGGCCTGTGCAAAACAGAGTGGCACATATAGAGGGGCTGCCCAAATGCCATGAGAGGGGGGGGGAAAAAAATTACTTTTTGGAACGCCCCGAGAACTTGGATGATATGCTGGTGGTGACCTGGGAGGAGGATGGGAGAAGTATAAGGGAGCACTGTTGCAAGGCTGATTACCTTGGTCTTAGTGCCATTCATGCCAAATCGCCGCGACTACATGGAAAGGGGGAGGCAAGTGAGGAAGGAAATGGTTAAGACAAATCATGAGGGTTTAAAATCAAAGTGGACAGATGGATGATAGTGTGGTCAAAAGGGTGAAGGTGTTTGCTAAATAGCCATTGGATGATTTAAAGTAGCCTGCTGAATGGCAATGGCACAGGAAGATGTGAAGGGACCCTCACCAAGGCCGGAGATGTGAGCTTGGCTTTGCTGGTCTGACTCTGACCATATCCACTGCTGAAGGGAGAGCCAGCATCTCGCGCACACACCTATGTGCAAATGTACATCATGAATGGATGTGGGGTGAAAAGGTGAAGGGAATGTGCGGATAGGGGTAAAGACAAAGCACACCAAAGGTAACAGAAAGGAGGACGAACAGCATGCCAAAGGGAAAGGAAATGTAGACGTGTGGTACACACAGTGAACCAAAGAGTAAAGGAATAATTTGCCAATCGATGGCCTGAGGGATAAATACACCAAAGAATGAGGTGAGGTGAGGTGGAGACAGAGATGCACAGGAGGGTGAGCATTCGTACTGTTGAGAGGAAATCGAACACAGAGTACGACTGCAGATGTGTTTATTAAGTAAGTCTAGTGTGTGTGGTTAGGTGGTGCTTAATACAAGTGAGTGCAATGGGTACAATTGTGACATGATAATTACGTGGTGACAGCTATTAAACAGCATTTGGTGAAATAAAAATAATCAAACAGGGCTCCTAAAAAAAAGGAAATTAAAAATGTTGAAGTACAATTAATCATTCTGTACGGTTCGGAGGTTAGTTCTAACACTGAACATTGCTTTTGTTTTCTCCATTGTCACTTTTATTTTTTTGCTTGTGGTTGTTTCTTTTTTTTATTTGCCAGACTCAGCTACCACATGCATGGAGAATGGCTGCACATTTGTGCTTGATACAAAAGATGGCTGAGATAAGCAAGAAAGGTCCATGAAGGAAGGGATAAGAGTAAGAAGCAGAGGAGGAG
>JABACO010000023.1:3394441-3541149 GCA_013339895.1 Ephydatia muelleri
ATGCTTTGGTATGTCCTATGGCCAGTATGGCAGTCACTGTGTGCTTTATTATGTGTTCCATTGCAGGTTTGGATTCGGCTTGCCTAGGATGGTTCAGGTTGTTACTAAACCCTTTGCCACACCACAGGACCTGATGGATGTATGTGGAACACTATGCTCCAGATGGGAGTTATGTTGCTTGCTTAAGTTATGACTATCTCATTGTTGTCTATTGTTGTCACCAGGTGCAGACCTTCTTCACACAGCATCCAAATGTTGGGTCTGCTTTACGGGCTACTCACCAAGCTGTTGAGGTCATTGAAGGAAATATTCAGTGGCTGAAGAACAGCCAAGACAGCATGAGCGCCTGGTTGAAATGGTGGACACAATGATGGCTCTTCACCTCCACCATACTCTCACTTTAGTCCTTTGTTTTAAATCATCTGCAATTCAGTAGTGTGCAATTTTCTCAGCTGCAATAATTATTATGGCTAATCCTAACGATCATGTCATGAGAGCTACCTCAGCAGCACTATGCAAGACAGATTGATTGGCTCCTTCTGGCAATACTGTTATGTAAGGCGCATTTCAGGAAGGTTCCAGGTTCCGTCTTGTCTTCTCCCTACACTAGCGCTGATGGCAGTGAAAGGTTCTGTACATATATTACATTTAGGCTTGTTGTAAGAATGAGGTGAATCAGCAAGCATATGTACCCTTAAGTACGAGTTGCAGATCTAGAGAACTTCTAGTGTACCCAGATGACAGTTGTAGTACATTAGCACTTCAATAGTATTGAGCCAGTTGTGTTAAAAACTGTTTTGTATCTAAACAAAATTTCAATTTTGATATTGCTATAGGTGTATGTTAGACAGTTCGGAGAACTGATGTGATACTGCTTCTAGAATTGTGTTCCAGACAGTTGTAGTGTAGTCTGATTAGAGTTCCAGTCATCAAAGTTTCCCTTACAACTTTGTAGTGACACTTCCATTGACCCAGAAAACTAGGTTCAGGATGTAGTCTATGCTTTGGTCTTGACATGGTATGAGTCGTGACGGGTTAAGGCATGCAAATGCACTTTAAAAAGCAGCCGTGTTGTCATGATATGACAGTTGAGGTATTCTTAATGGCAGATTCTCATGGTGATGTCATGCAGGATTGAATGTACAAAAAAATGCCTACACATTGCCTGTGGTCAGGCATCTTTGTCAATAAAAGGTTTGGAAAATCAAATTAACTTTATGCGTATATTGAAGTCACCTAAAGTGTCAATGGCCACGAAAGATGAGTTCAGAATGATACAAGAAAGTTGGCTCATCAATTTCCAGGCCCAACATAAAAAAGAGTAGCACGAGCATCAAAAGGTGTGTACTGTCCTTTCATTTTCAAATATAGTAGTATACTTGGCTATACCGTTGCCACATGTAGTCAGTGAGAAGATTTCTATTTGTGAAACAAATGTCAACTATCAACATCCGTAATCACATTAGCACTAGAAAAGGAATTCTTTGCTCTGTTGCTAATACTTTCTTGAATTTGATGGCCCAAATTTTATTGACTTCCACAATTACTTGATCTGTTGCCTCATGAAAATATAAATTAGAATCTCAGTGCAATAAAAAGGCTTTTCAACCTCTCTAAAATGAGGAGTATGCGATTCTTAGTTTTCTCCTACTACTTTTAATATTTCCATAGTTCGCTTGATTTCAGTGACAGTACCATACTTATTGCAGTGCTGGTCATACACAACATGTTGCAGTAGTTTCCTTTTTTCCATATATCAATTCACATGCATATGCATGCTACATGTTTCTCGATATGACCTTTCAGTTTGTAGAATGTGAATCAAGTGTGTGCTAAAAGGTTGCACATTGACCTGGGAGATGCCTTCTGTGCTGCTTCTTGTCCACCACTACACGGATGAGATCTTGTATTACCCAGTGGGGATGAAAATATCTATGTTCAAATGGTAAACTAGTCTCGGTCCCAGATTCTCTAACCGCAGCTGCGGATGGATTACATCACGGCATTGCGGTGATGATCCGCTGCTGTGGTTACAGGGTCTGGGGCCGAGACAAAATGGTAAACTTCCCACAGCATAGTAGCAAGATCCTATCATGTCAGCATCGCAATAGTTAGTACTTTTAGTAACAATCTGATTACATCCGAATGTTAATGAAATTATGTGGCTTTGGGACAGTGGCATGCGACACGTAGCATAATGTATTCAGTCCTTATTACTAATCCTCATGTCTGAGGTTATACCTGCTGCCTGCATGACTTTTATGCTTGCTGCATGACTTTAATGGATCATGACCAAGGTATATAACACAGGAAAAAGATGAGTCTAATCAAGTTTTGATTTTATAAAGGATTAAAAAATCCTCTGTAAAATCATTGTGTGATTGAACATTAAAATCAGACAAGTGTGATTTTACTGTTCGATCAAGTAATGATTCCCAAAGGATTATACGGCCTGTGAATTCTATGCTTGCTGCATGACTTAATAGATCATGACTGATGTCTATCATTTGATGCATGACATAATGGATCATGGCTGAGGTCCATCATTCTATGCTTGATGCCAGCATGACTTCCTCACAGCCATCACAACTCTTCCACTACCACAATAAGCTATAAATTTACTTTAAAATGTTATACAGTGCATATTTGGAACACACCAAGCTGACAAGACTCTACTATTATAAACAACATTAATACTGCCAAATCATACCGTCCATCTTCCAGTTGCAGGAAAAATTCAAAAGCTAAGAAGCTAAAGTTTATAATATGCAGGAATGTTTTAAAACTTATAATCTGTCTGTAGTGTATTAATTTCCAGTTTTTCTCCTTGAAAGGGAAGGGGGGTGGGTGTGGGGTGGTGTGGGGTGGGTGTGGGGGGTGTTGGCATATGGATAGCATATGGCTGATGGTGGATAAAACATGGAAAGCAGAGTTGTGTGCAAAATTCAGTGTCACTTTCAATAAGAAAGCTCTGAAGCATGTTGCAAATGCAGCATGAAGTATATGACATGTACTGTTTGCATGATGCCTTCCAAGTATCAATATATGAATCACTGTAGTTCACAAGTTATACATCAACCAATCTTTAATGCTACAAATGGCACCGCCGTTGACATTTACAAACCATAATGTACGAACACAACTGTAAATTCTGATGCTGCAAAAGTCACATCAGTTGTGTTACAATGTATTTACACTACATTTATCGGTTCAGCTGTGGCATTAAAATGAGTAAATCTTTCATGGTTGGACGATTCACAGGATCTTCACAGATGCATCTCCTTATAACCATTGCTATTTCTTGCCACAGCAAAGTGTCAATCAGTGTGTCTATCAGGGTGTTGTCTGGAAACTTTCTCATCGCCATTTCAAGCAGCAGTATACCGTAACTGTACACATCCATCTTTGGAGACTGCCATTTGGGATTCATAGACTCTGGAGCTGCATAGGTTTGATTTCCCGGACCCTTGGTTGTCACTTTAGAGAGAAAGTTAGCAGACCCATAGTCAGACACCTTAGCTTTCCAGTTACCTGATCCAATTGGCTCGAGAAGCACATTTGCACTGCTAACATCTCGATGGATGATAGGGTCAGGCCTCATTAGATGAAGGTAGTTGAGACCACGAGCCAGATCTGTGCTAACAGAGATCACATGACCTCGTGAAAATACTTGACTAGGTGCTTCGATGATGTTTCGCAGGTTTGCTGGCATTAGCTCTGTAACGATCACAGGCCTATTGTCATCCAAGGTGGCTCCAATAAATAGGAGAAGATTGGGATGTCGTACACTTGCTGCTATATTCATCTCCCTGAGAAACAGGTCAATGTTATATGGTGAGACAATTGCTTCATGTATGAGCTTAGCAGCAACCCTGACACCACGGAACATAGCCACTCTCACCTCACCCCATCCTCCTACACCAAGAGGCTTTCCCTCTATCAGGTCTATCTCATCACATTCTATTTTCCATGATGACTTCAAATAGTTTGGTATGCCTTGAGTGACTGGGTATCTCAGTTGCACTTCAGATTGTTGCCTTGACAATACAAGTTCTTGCTCTGCCATTGCAGCCCTCTCATTTGCTTTTCTAGCTTGCTCACCTCTCTCTTCTGCCAAATGAACTTGATGTCTGATTTGCTGTTGCAATGCTTCATTTTGTTGCTTAGTTTCAAGAAGCAGTTGCTCAGCCTTTGCTGCTCTCTGTTCTGCTCTTAGAGCTTTCTCCTTTGAGTTTCTAGCTTCCTCTTCTGCTCTTGTTGCCCTCTGTTCTGCTCTTGTTGCTCTCTGTTCTGCTCTTGTTGCTCTCTCTTCTGCTCTTGTAGCTCTCTCTTCTATTTTTTGAACTTGCTGTCTGATGTGCTGTTGCAATGCATCATTCTGTTCCATGTGTTCAAGATTCATGCTCATTATGCATACAATATAAGATTTCACACATACAACTAAGAATGCATCCATTCACTTTACATCAAGTACCTAAATGCACCTATAATGTTGGACTGTACGCAACTACATATAATACATCCATTTATGCATTTACATAACGTCTGTCACACACTATAAAGGTTGGCCTGATGATTGTACATGTACACCTCACCTTGCTTTGGGAATTCTTCAATACTTCAATGATATCTTTGTGACCTTTTTCAACTGCTATGTCCATGGGTGTTTTTTCATTCTGAGGATTACACATTACATCTAGATTATGTACACTATGACATTCCAGCGCAAAATTAACAGTGTACACAGAACACTGACAACATGAGGCAGCACACAAATATAAAGGTATCGAAAAATGTGGTTTACACAAACTGGTGTCGGTTTAACGAAAGCCTGCGGTTGGTTCTTGCAGTCCGATTCCACATCTCTTCCACCTTAGCTAGGCAACACGATGAGCGATGTTGTTGCCTTCAGTGTTTCGTGGTAATTAGTGGTGTGTGTCTCTGTGTTGGGCTTCCTTGAACATGGGTTTATAGACATTCCCACCGGAACTAACTTGCCTGACTTTACTGCAGGTGAAACAGACGGGTCGACTTCAAGAGGAGAGGGTTGTTCTAGTGATGCCTCCGAGTTCTTAGCTGCAGTGACATCACTCTTTTCACATCTCCAAGCATCTTGCGATGGCTCCACGTCAGTGCAGACCTAAAGTGGTCAAACTGATGACGCCACCGTCTGTCGTCATTCAACTCCACTACGATGAACATGGGACCTGACAACAAGTGAACGGTTCTATGAATGCAGATGAGTGTACCGTGGTGTACACGGGATCGCCTGGACTGAATGAACGTGACTTGGCTCATTGGTTGTGGGAGCTCTGTGTGACGTTGCTGGTCTGAGAAACATTGATGGATAAATTCAGGTCTATGTTGTCCAGCAATGAGTGGGGCTTACGACTTAGCAGCAACTCAGCCAGAGTATGGCCTAGAGTGGCGTGTGGTGTGAGCCAATATGTGAATAAGAAACAAGAAGGCTTGTTTCCACATCTACATGCATCAGACTTCTTGATAGCCTCTGTAAAGGTCTGGACACAGCGTTCAGCTAAACTGTTGCTGGAAGAATGGTAAGACCATTGCAGGTGACTAAGGTTTTGGACTCTCTGCTTGTAAGGTACTGCAGTTATCTGACACGAGCTGTTCTGGAATGCTGGGAGTAACATTACACAAGAACCTGATAGCACTCTGAGATGAACTTGAAGGAACAATGCCTACTTCCAGCCACTTGGAATGTTCATCCACCAAGATGATAAAGTGTTTGCCTATGAAGGGATCGGTAAAATCAATGTGGAGGCGAGAAAGCGGTTTGTTTGGGACTCCCAAGGTGCAAGGTGCTATAGGCGAGGGATGTAGCATTTGCTTGACACAAGGGGCAAGTTTTGCCCTTGTCCTCTAGGTCCTTGTCTATACCACCACAAGATCATGCCTCTGGCTAGCAATTTCATTCGGATATCCTAGGGTGTGCATCCTGGAGGATCTGTAACACTGCCTTCTGACCTACAACTGCAACAACCACACGACTACCCCCCACAGCACACATCCGTCTCATACTCACCCCCCTCTACGTAAAGGGGTGGAACTCAGGCTTGTTGCCATTTACATGTTGTACAACAAAAGTACAAATAAAGTGAGTGTGGTAATAAGATTGTGTTTGATGGCAGACCGTTATATCCACTCTTATGAGCTCTTTTTTATGGACACAAGGAATCTTTGTTCTAATCTCTTATGCATCAATATAAAATGATCCTTCCTGACATGTACAGTATCAAGTGTGCACTACATGATTGAATATTCTAGCATTATGACAATGTTCACTACAGCATGTACATCAGTGCTGGCCGAATGCATAATAGTATATGTGTGGCTCCACACTTAATAATTTATCTCTCCACCTCCTCCCCACACCACTACCACCGTTTAGTAATGGCCACCTCTATAACGTGAGATACTAATAATTAAATTGCGCATGCGCTCGGTGCAGGTGATTACTTCACTAATTAAATCAATCCAAGCTACTAATTATTACAGTGTTAACAATGTTTTGATCGATTAGCCTCATTCAGAAAGTCCAGTGTCATTCACATCACTAATATAGCACCTCCACACAGCTAGCTGGATGATAGGTACCTTCATGCCTATACAATTGAATCCACCGGTAACTCAGATGAGGTCACGTATTGATACACATACTGTAGCTATCACAAACTGGGTCGTGATGCATTGAAAAACCATATCCCGAAACTTGACATGACCAATAATTTGGGACAGTACAGTACACTGTAGATGTACACAGCAACACTGTAACTAATTTAACAATCACACAAGCACACACAATTGCCACTAAATGTAGAGACCACATATCAACCATCCATACACACCTGCACCAATAGATGTGTAATGATCTGAACTACATGTATGATCGCCATGTCGCTCAGTTTGCTTGTCGGTGGTTCAGGACGACGCCTTGGCCGTACAATGACACACTTGTACTAACACTATCCTGGTATGGCATATATTGTGCATCATGAGTACATTGTTTGCTTTGACATCACTTTGTTAACTGCATGTATCAGCACACAGGCTAGGCTGTCACACACACAATATATAGGTATGTTCATATATTATAATGAGTTACAAGTAGTCTACCTACACACTGTACCTTAGTGGCCTGATTGACATTAGCTCCTGCTTCAATGAGTGTCTTCACTATGTCAAGATGTCCTTTATCACTTGCTTTGTGCAGTGGACTCCAACCATACTGCAATACAAATGTCATCATGACCAGAGGCTGGACCAGTGGAGGTGAGTGTTCAAGTATTACATGACAAATGTACATGCCAACATTTCTGTACATGCAAATTAATAAGCAGAATATTGTTTGATCATTATGGTATTAACCACTGATTTACTGTCTGTCGTCATTCAACTCCACTATGATAAACAAGGGACCTGACAACAAAGTGAATGGTTCCAGGAACCCAGTTGAGTGATCCTTGAAACTTCTGGCATGCACCGGATCACCTGGACTGAGTGAACATGACTTGGCTTCTTGGTTGTGGGAGATCTTTTTGATGTTGCTGGTCTGAGAAACATTGATGGCTAAATCCAGGTGTACATTGTCCAGCAACGACTTAGCAGCAACTCAGCCTGAGTATGGCCTAGAGTGGCTTATGGTGTGAGCCAATATGTGAATAAGAAACAAGAAGGCTTGTTTCCACATCTACATGCATCAGACTTTTTGATAGCCTCTGTAAAGGTCTGGGACACAGTACTCAGCTAAACTGTTGCTGGCTGGAAGAATGGTAAGACCATTGCAGGTGACTAAGGTTTTGGACTCTCTGCTTGTAAGGTACTGCAGATATCTGACACGAGCTGTTCTGGAATGCTGTGAGTAGCATGCAATAACATTATGCAAGAACCTGATAGCACTCTGAGATGAACATGAAGGAACAATGCCTACTTCCAGCCACTTGGAATGCACATCCACCAAGATGATAAAGTGTTTGCCTATGAAGGGATCGGTAAAATCAATGTGGAGGCAAGAAAGCGGTTTGTTTGGGACTCCCAAGGTGCAAGGTGCTATAGGCGAGGGATGTAGCATTTGCTTGACACAAGGGGCAAGTTTTGCCCTTGTCCTCTAGGTCCTTGTCTATACCACCACAAGATCATGCCTCTGGCTAGCAATTTCATTCGGATATCCTAGGGTGTGCATCCTGGAGGATCTGTAACACCGCCTTCTGACCTACAACTGCAACAACCACACGACTACCCCCCACAGCACACATCCGTCTCATACTCACCCCCCTCTACGTAAAGGGGTGGAACTCAGGCTTGTTGCCATTTACATGTTGTACAACAAAAGTACAAATAAAGTGAGTGTGGTAATAAGATTGTGTTTGATGGCAGACCGTTATATCCACTCATATGAGCTCTTTTTTATGGTCACAAGGAATCTTTGTTCTAATCTCTTATGCATCAATATAAAATGATCCTTCCTGACATGTATAGTAGCACGTGTGCACTAATCGTGTAAACAGCAGCACAGTTACGTGTATTTGTACACTACATGATTGAATATCCTAGCATTACACTACAGCATGTACATCAGTGCTGGCCGAATGCATATTAGTATTTGTGTGGCTTCACACTTGATATTTTATCTCTCCACCTCCTCCCCACACCACCACCACCCATTTAGTAATGGCCACCCACACAGGGAGTCCCATACACATACAAGTGCATGCAGCAGGTGCATATGCATGTGACAAGTGTGGTAAACTTCAAGCTCCTTTGTGGAAATATCAATGACCTCATTCTTGAATATTTTGCCACTTCTAGAGAGGCTATGGTTGCTGGAAGGTTTGCCACAGAAGTCACAGGTCCTTGTTGCTAGATCCCTACTTGAATCCAGTGGAACAAGCATCCCCATCCAGTTGTGTATCCCTACTGACAAGCCTATCACACTGTACAGAACAACAAAGGTGGCCATGATGGAGGAGGTGGAGGAGAGACAAGTAGGAACAGTCTCCACACAGAGAGACAGTACAAGCACAAGATGGAACTGTGCACCGGTCTCTCCAGGAAAGAATAGCTACTTACAGTGTTTAGCGAATACCGTTTCGATACACCTTACAACCAGCCAGACGAAAGCCCTCTCTTCACTCCTGTTGAAGTACTGTGACATCTTCCCCACTCCACAGGAGCCCTAGACCTCACATCAAAGCTGCATCTCAGTATTGACACAGGATCAGCTCACCCTATTCGCCAGCATGTCCAACAAGTGCCCACAACACAAAGAGAGGTGGTCAAGAGGCTTCTTGATTCAGCCATCCAGTAGCCCTTGAGCATCACTGATTGTACTAGCAACAAAGAAAGACGAATCTCCATGTTTTTGTGTGGACTACTGTAAACTGAATGAAGTGACACGA
The DNA here is from genome assembly GCA_013339895.1 of Ephydatia muelleri. Lineage (NCBI taxonomy): Eukaryota > Metazoa > Porifera > Demospongiae > Spongillida > Spongillidae > Ephydatia > Ephydatia muelleri. The sequence continues at coordinate 3,403,861 of JABACO010000023.1, forward strand.
AAGGATGTATACCCACTGATACGGATTGACAAGTATCTAGAAACATTCGCAGAAACACAAACTGTTTTCGACCCTGGAACTTGCCAGTGGCTATTGGCAAGGCTGCTTGTCATCTGGAGGCCACTGAGAACCATTTTGAAAGGTGGTAGGTGCATTTCAAAGGGCAAAGGGCATGATTTTGAATTCAAAAAGCCCTTCAGCTGTGCAAAAAGCAGTTTTTTGCCGGTCTTCACTTCCAAGTTCCACCAGTGTACCTTGATGACATCATTGTCATGGGTAAGACATTTGCAGAGCATTTGAACAATTTGGATCTGGTGTTCTCACGCATAAGAGATGCAGGGTTGAAGATAACCAGAAACGTATTAGAAGAAGTCTGCTATCTAGCCCACCAAGGCAGCTGACCCAGAGAAAACTGCAAAAGTGCAGCAATGGGCCGGCCCATTCCAGCATTTGTCGAGGAAGTGCAACAATTCCTTGGACTGGCCAACTATTACCATCGGTTTATCCCAAAGTTTGCTCACATTGCTAAACTACTACTAAAATTGACTGAACACACTGCTTCCTTTAATTGGACAAGTGAGTGTCAGCAGTCATTTGAGAACCTCTTCAAACTTTTCTCATATCCCGTTCTGAGTTACCCTAACTTTAAGTTGCCATTCTTTCTGGACCCTTATGCTAGTAATGATGCTATAGGAGCTGGATTGTCTCAACTGGATGAGCAGGCAATGAACGAGTGTTGGCATATGGCAGTCATTTGCTGAGAAAGGCAGAAAAGAACTATTGGGTGACTAGGAAGGAGTTACTTTCTGTGGTGTCATTTACAGCCCACCTCGACTCTACCTATTGGGATATTGCTCCACGTTGTGAACCGACCATGCTCCACTGACCTGGCTATACAAGATGGAACTGTGCACCGGTCTCTCCAGGAAAGAATAGCTACTTACAATGTTTAGCGAATTCCGCTTCAAAACAGCTTACAACCAGCTAGACTAAAGCCCTCACTTCACCCTATTGAAGTACTCTGACATCTTCCCCACTCCACAGGAGCCCTAGACCTCACATCAAAGCTGCATCTCAGTATTGACACAGGATCAGCTCACCCTATTCGCCAGCAGGTCCGACAAGTGCCCACAGCACAAAGAGAGGTGGTCTAGAGGCATGGTATGAGATAACGTGATTCAGCCATCCAGTAGCCCTTGGGCATCACCGATTGTATTAGCAACAAAGAAAGACGGATCTCCACGTTTTTGTGTGGACTATCATAAACTGAATGAAGTGACACGAAAGGATGAATACCCACTGCCACAGATCGACGAGACATTAGAAACATTGGCAGAATCACAACTGTTTTCGACCCTGGACCTTGCCAGTGGCTATTGGCAGGTGGAACTTCCGGCAAAAGAACTGCTTTTTGTACAGCTGAAGAACTTTTTGAACTCAACGTCATGTCATTGCCCTTTGAAATACACGTGCCACCTTTCAATAACTCGAGCTTGGTTCTCAGCGGCCTACAAGGGACAAGCTGCCTGGTGTACCTTGATGACATCATTGTCATGGGTAAGACATTTGCAGAGCATTTGAACAATTCGGATCTGTTGTTCTCGCACGTAAGAGATGCATGATTGAAAGTGTTAGAAGTCTGCTACCTAGTGTCCAAGGATGGTATTGCAGCTGACCCAGAGAAAACTGCAAAAGTACAGCAATGGCCCCGCCCCATCCAGCATTTGTCAAGGAAGTGCAACAATTCCTTGGACTGGCCAACTATTACCGTCGGTTTATACAAAACTTTGCTCACATTGCTAAACCGCTACACAAACTGACTGAATGCACTACTTCCCTTAATTGGACAAGTGAGTGTCAGCAGTCATTTGAGCATCTCTTCAAACTTTCTCATACCCTGTCCTGAGTTACCCTAACTTTAAGCTGCCATTCCTTCTGGACCCTGACCCTAGTAATGATGCTATAGGAGCTGGATTGTCTCAACTGGATGAACAGGTAATGAACGAGTGTTGGCATATGCCAGTTGGCTGCTGATAAAGGCAGAAAGAACTATTGTGTGACTACCTAAGGAGCTACTTTCTGTGATGTCATTTACAGCCCACATTCGACTCCACCTTTTGGGACATCGCTCCATGTTGCGAACTGACCATGCTCCACTGACCTGGCTATATGGTCCAGCCATCAGGCATCCACTACAGACTCATGGTTCCACAATGCCTGCGAGATAAGGTCCTAGAAGGAGTTCATGAAAGTGCAATGGGTGGACACTTAGGAGATGAGAAACTCTCCAAAAGCTGAAGGAATGGTTTTACTGGCCAGGGCATTGGCAGTCTGTTTGAGAGTGGTGTCGTACCTGTTCCCCTTGCTTTCAACATAAAACACCAGCACCTAACAACAGAGCACCAGGTCACCTATGCAAATAGTAGCTGTTGATATTGTGGGATCGCTCCCAACAACAGCATCAGGAAGCAAATATGTCTTGGTGGCAGTGGACAGCTTTACTAAATGGATGGAGGCAAACGCAATCCCCAATCAGGAAGCAGTAGCTGTGGCAAAAAAGCGACTGGATGAGATGTTCTGCTGGTTCTCTCTACTAGAAAAGTTACACTCTGACCAAGGAAGTCAGTTTGAGGGAGAAGTGGTGACACAGCTGTGTCGACTTCTTGCAATTGAAATGACGCGTACCATCCTCAGTCTGATGGTCTTGAAGAGAGATGCAACAGAACTCTCTTGAGTATGCTGGCCACGTATTTGGACGACCAGCCAATTGCGTGGGATGAATATTTGAGCAAACTGTGTATGGCCTACAACTTGAGTGTCCAAAGCGCCACAGGATACTGACCATACTTCTTGATGTTTGGACGTGACACTTGCCTCCCTATGGACATCAATTATGACACCACTACACCTGATGGGATAGAGCAGCAACCATATACTGCATATGTCAAAAATCAGCATGCCTTACTGACAGAAGCATTTAGACAAGTGTGAGAAAACACTGGTAAGAAGTACAGCTCCCAAATGGAACTTTACAATAAGAAAGTTCATGATCAACCACTGATAATGGTTTAGCAATTCAACCTGGTCATCCTAAGGGCAATCTCGGAAACTGCATCAGCCATGGAGTGGGCCATACAGAATACGACGAAAAATGTCTGAGGTTACCTACCAGATACAACACACTGGTATTCACAAGCTGAAGATGGTCCGCTTCAACTGGTACAAACATTGCCCTAAACACATACGTCTGCCCTGCACGAAAAAGCCCATCAGTACCATCATCTGAGCCAGCTGAATCACCCTCCTGTGGGCTCCTCACTCGAGGAAGAAGAACCCCAGACCCCACTCTCACCTCCAATCAACCCACAATACCCACCTGGGAGAGATGACCCCCAGACAGGCTTGTATATTGATGCTGAACAAGGGACAGGTGTTCTTATTGGAAGGGAGCATATGTAATGTGACTCATAGACACCTAAACTGTTAACTAATGACCTTACTGGTTCTATATGTTGTACCCTTCCAGAAGGTTTTAGCCATGTCCTATATACCTTCTTATGTATTCAGTAACATTATAGTGAACCTTGTCAAAACCGCATGTATCAGCTCACAGGCTATGTTGACACACACACACACAATACGTAGGTATGTTCATATGTTACAATGACATTAAAGGCTACATGGAGTCTACCTACACACTGTACCTCAGTGGCCTGATTGACATTAGCTCCTGCTTCAATGAGTGTTCTCACTATGTCAAGATGTCCTATGTCACTTGCTACATACAGTGGACTCCAACCATCCTGCAATACAAATGTCATCATAACCAGAGGCTGGACCAGTGGAGGTGAGTGTTGAAGTATTACATGACAGATGTACATGCCAACATTTCTGTACATGCACATTAATAACTAGAATATTGTTAGATCATTATAGTATTCACCAGTGATTTACTATTTGACATCAAGAATATTTTGGGACAGAATAGTACTTCATTATAATCTAGATCACATACAGTACAGGGTACATGTTCACAACAACACTGTAAAGTAATTAAGAATTGCACAAGCACACACAATTGCCACTAAATGTAGAGACCACATATCAACCATCCATACACACCTGCACCAATAGACATGTAATGATCTGAACTACATGTATGTGAACATACTAACACTATCCTGATATATGGCGTATATTGTGCATCATGAGTACAATGATCAGGTTCATCAAACTTCTAGGCGCTTTTGTTCTATGATCATGTCTACATGCATCTTAATATGTCTGAGACAAAGTTGAACACATCTCTTCTAAGTCTGCTACTGTATTAATGTTGTAATTGATTACAAAGGTTTGTGGGCTTGCATATACATGCACGCATGAATCTGTTTGCTTTGACATCACTTTGTTAACTGCATGTATCAGCACACAGGCTATGCTGTCACACACACAATATATAGGTATGTTCATATATTATAATGAGTTACAAGTAGTCTACCTACACACTGTACCTTAGTGGCCTGATTGATATTAGCTCCTGCTTCAATGAGTGTCTTCACTATGTCAAAATGTCCTTTAAAACTTGCTGCATGCAGTGGACTGCAACCATCCTGCAATACAAATGTCATCATAACCAGAGGCTGGACCAGTGGAGGCGAGTGTTGAAGTAGTACATGACAGATGTATCAACATTTCTGTACAGTCACAATAATACCTAGAATATTGTAAGATCATTATAGTATTCACCAGTGTAGGCGCTTTGTTCTACGATCATTTCTAAATGCATCATATTACGACAGCCTTGTTTTGAGACAATGTTTTTTACTTTTGTCAGTCTACTACTGTATTTTGCACAAATACAATAAGCAGCACAAAGCCTTGAACTGCGTCAGCTGTTACAAATATGAGACCAGTTCCCCGTTTCCAATGGAGTGTTATATCGGCTTTTCCTGGACAAGGCACAGCCATCAGGCATCCACTACAGACTCATGGTTCCACAATGCCTGCGAGATAAGGTCCTAGAAGAAGTTTATGAAAGTGCAATCGGTGGACACTTAGGAGATGAGAAAACTCTCCAAAAGCTGAAGGAACGGTTTTACTGGCCAGGGCATTGGCAGTCTGTTTGAGAGTGGTGTCGTACCTGTTCGCCTTGCTGTCAACGTAAAATACCAGCACCTAACGACAGAGCACCAGGTCACCTATGCAAATAATAGCTGTTGATATTGTGGGATCGCTCCCAACAACAGCATCTGGAAGCAAATATGTCTTGGTGGCAGGGGACTGCTTTACTAAATGGATGGAGGCAAATGCAATCTCCAATCAAGAAGCAGTAGCTGTGGCAAAAAAGCGACTGGATGAGATGTTCTGCCGGTTCTCTCTACTAGAAAAGTTACACTCTGCCCAAGGAAATCAGTTTGAGGGAGAAGTGGTGACACAGCTGTGTCGACTTCTTGCAATTGAAATGACGCGCAGTACACTGTACCATCCTCAGTCTGATGGTCTTGAAGAGAGATGCAACAGAACTCTCTTGAGTATGCTGGCCACGTATTTGGATGACCAGCCAAATGAGTGGGATGTATATTTGAGCAAACTGTGTATGACCTGCAACTCCAGTGTCCAAAGCGCCACAGGATACTGACCATACTTCTTGATGTTTGGACGTGACGCTTGCCTCCCTATGGACATCAATTATGACACCACTACACCTGATGGGATAGAGCAGCAACCATATACTGCATATCAAAAATCAGCATGCCTTACTGACAGAAGCATTTAGACAAGTGTGAGAAAACACCTGTAAGAAGTACAGCTCCCAAACGAAACTTTACAATAAGAAAGTTCATGGTCAACCACTTGTAGATGGTGATAATGGTTTCAGGGGCGGTTTAGGGGGGGGGGGGGGGGGGAGTAGGGTATACCTACCCCCCCCCTCGCAAAACCTATGTTATTAAAATTTCACGACTTCTTACGTGCGCTATACGTGTAACGATGGGGGGGGGGGGGGGGGGGGGGGGGGGGGGGAGGGAGGGTATCCCGCAAAACCGTGCTATTAAATTCATGACTTCTTACGTGCGCTATACATGTACGTGTAACGATGGGGGGGGGGGGGGGGGGGGGGGGTAGGGTATCCCGCAAAACCGTGCTATTAAATTCACGACTTCTTACGTGCGCTATACATGTAACGATGGGGGGGGGGGGGGGGGGGGGGGGGGGGGGGGGAACCGCGTTATGACTTCATTAATTGCACGGACCACACCACAAGTAGGAATTAGTAGTTTACATTAATAGACATCGTTTAGCGATTAATAAGTAGGATTCATTGAGCACTTGCAGTAATAAGAAGCAATTTGATTTGACGGTTTTGACTTGGTGACCCAGGGGCGGATCTAGGGGGGGGGGGGGGGGGGGGGGGGGGGGGGGGGGCACCGGGGGCACGTGCCCCCCCCTTCCGTTCATCTAATTATATATTCATGTTACGTAATCGTACCGTGATGTAAATGGATGTAGCGTGTCAGGGCCCCAGGCTAGCTATGATGTCAGCCCTTCCCAGAGAGTCGTATCCGGACAGATATGCATGAAGTTAAAAACCAGTTGTAATTGTGTATGCTCAGTCTTGCTTAGTGTATTTGGCTGTTAGTGGAAACTCTGTCCGGTGACATTGCGCTAGCGCGTAACGGATCCTTAACATTTGGTGGCAGCGGTGCTCAGTAACGTGACGAGGAAGAGACACTTATTGAGTAGAGAACCTTGTATATGTCATTGCGTTCGGGGAAGGAGTACAAGTCGCAGGCACGGATGTCGGAGACAGAGGAAGCAGCGAGCAGGAACTCAGTCGCAAATGAATCGGTGAGTGTGGCCGACCTTCTGAAGCTCTTGATGGAAGAGCGAAAGCTCAGAGCGGAGGAAGAGCAGCGACGAGCTGTGAGGGAACAGGAAACAAGAGAAGCGGAGCGTCGTCAAAGAGAAGAAGAAAAGCAGAGGGAACAGGAAACAAGAGAAGCGGAGCGTCGTCAAAGAGAAGAAGAAAAGCAGAGGGAACAGGAAACAAGAGAAGCGGAGCGTCGTCAAAGAGAAGAAGAAAAGCAGAGACAGGCGGAACGTGAGCGCCAGGCTAGAGACGAGTGGAAAGCGCAGTTCGAGATGGTCGCTCGACTGGCACAGGATGGTCGGAACCGCGAAGGCGAGCAGACGGGTCGTATTCTAAAGGAAGCTGAAGCAAAGGTGGCAAAGCTCACGGAGAGGGACGACATTGAGGCGTACCTAGCCACGTTTGAGAGAACGATGACGGCATATGAAGTGAACAGACAACGATGGGTCTACAAACTGGCGCCTCAGTTAAGCGGAAAGGCTCAGCAGGCATACGCGGCGATGTCATCCGAAGAAGCTGTAGACTACGAACGTGTTAAAGCCGCTATCCTGAAACGATATGACATCAATGAGGAAACATATCGACTTCGGTTCCGGTCGGTGATGAACAGCCTGGACGAGTCGCACAGAGAGGGACGTGGCGGTGAGGGTAAAAGACCTCGCGAAAAAGTGGTTGAAGCAGCAGGCCACAGCAGAAGCGGTCGTGGAGGTGGTTGCTCAGGAACAACTACTCAACACGTTGCCCAGTAATGTTCGTGTATGGGTGCGTGAGAGGAAGCCGACTACATGTTTGGAGGCGGGTCAGCTTGCAGACGACTACGCCCAGGCGAGAAGACAGGCTGGACTGGAGAGCAAACGGGAGGACGTAAACAATGGGGACGGAGGGAAGCAGTCTGGTACTGGCGGCCAAGGCAAGGGGCGTGTCGGCGAAGAATCAGCAGGGACCAGGGATGTAGACGGAAAAGGTCAGCCCAGTAGAAAAGGACCTAGGTGCTACTCCTGCCACAAATTCGGGCATATCGCTAGTAAGTGCCCTAGTAGTGCGGTAATGTATGGGGGCGTTAAGTATGCACACAAGCGACCTGCAAAGTCTAGCAGTACAACTGTCATTAGATCAGGATGGGTGAATGATAGGTGGGTAAAGGATATTGTACTGGACACGGGCGCAGCGAAAACGATGATTAGAGGCGACCTGGTGACTGAGGAGGACATGGTGGGCTCCAGCATTATAGTCAAGTGTGCGCATGGAGATGAAGTCGCCTACCCAGTCGCGCGAGTGAAAATTGTAGTCGAGGGGGGTGACATATACGCTTGATGTGGCAGTTTCAGATAGCCTCCCAGTATCAGTACTGTTGGGTAGGGATGTCCCTGACCTAGTTAATATTGGGAAGACGAAACGTAAATTCTCATGTGTAGGGGTGAGGGATGTGATGGCTGTAACTACGCGGGCGCAAGCACGGGCGAAGCGCGCCGAGGAGTCTCAGCTGGCTGAAAGGGAGCAGCGTGAAGCAGCAGTCACTACTGAAGTGGACTCAAGTCAGAATCACCCAGTTGCTCCCAAGGAGTCAGAGGAAACTGCGACCATCACAGATCAAGACACATCTACAAGAGAGGACCAAGGGCAAGGATGGACTGATGAGTGCCCAGGAGTGGCCTTCGATGCAGAGCTTTTCGAGGAAAAGAGCCCCCCAGATGCGAGTCTTGGTGTGAATATTTCGGCCACGGAGTTAGGAGTGTTGCAGAAGGCTGACCCAACGCTATCCCTTATTTGGGAGAAAGGGATCGGAAAAGGAGACGGGACGGAGGCAAGGTACTTTGAACAAAAGGGCTTGCTGTGGCGGAGATGGAACGATCAGACACATAGTGAGGAGGAAGTGCGTCAGTTGGTTCTACCAACGCAGTGTAGGAAAGCGGTCCTACAACTTGCACATGAGATTCCACTATCTGGTCACTTAGGTAAAAAGAAGACACTGCAAAGGGTGCTCCAGCGGTTCTATTGGCCATCGGTTTGCAGGGACGTAGCAAATTGGTGCCGCTCGTGTGCGGCTTGCCAAAAAACGGCTCAAAAGAGACATAGGCCAGCCCCATTGGTTCCACTGCCGATTATTGAAGAGCCATTTGCACGCATTGCAATGGACATCGTGGGTCCCTTACCACGAAGCAGATCTGGAAATAAATTCATTTTAGTGGTGTGCGATTACGCAACCAGATACCCAGAGGCAGTGGTGATGAAGTCAGTTGTGGCGGAGTATGTGGCTGAGGAACTTATTGGCATCTTCGCAAGAGTCGGGATTCCGCGGGAAATCTTGACAGATCAAGGTTCAAATTTTATGTCCAATTTATTGTCCGAGCTATATCGTCTGATGCAAATCAAACCTATCAGAACCAGTCCATACTATCCAGAAACAGATGGGCTCGTAGAAAGATTTAATGGAACGTTGAAGGCGATGCTACGGAAAGCTGCAGTGGGCGAAGGCAAGGATTGGTACTCTTCGCATACCGAGAGGTACCGCAGGCTTCGACAGGGTTTTCCCCATTTGAGCTGGTATACGGGAGACAAGTGAGAGGCCCACTGGACATCCTGAAAGAGACCTGGAAAACGAGCAAGAGGAGTACAGAAAGTGTTGTCTCATACGTTTTAGACGTACAGGAGAAGCTAGCCAGAATGTCAGAACTTGTTGTGGATAACCTCAAGGAAGCTCAGAAGCAACAGAAAAGAAGGTACGACTCCAACGCGAGGATGAGGGAGTTCAAGGACGGAGACCAGGTCCTCGTATTGCTGCCATCATCAACCAGCAAGTTGCTAGCGAGCTGGCAAGGGCCATACGTGGTAAAGAAAAGGTTGTCAGACGTCACGTATGAAGTCGATATGTCAGACAAGAAAAAGAGGAAGAGAATCTTCCACGTGAATATGCTACGGGCGTGGCATACCCCGCAAGTCACACAGAGTTTATGGGCTGGGAACGAAGAGGAAGTAGAAGATGATATAGAGGGAGACGACCTGGTAGTCTGGAACAGTGATGCAGAGGCGAGCAACCAGTTGATGATTAACGAGCAGTTGGAAGACAGTCAGAAGATTGAACTTTTAGCACTACTCAAGGAATTTGATGATGTGCTACAGAATACACCAGGAAAAACAAATCTAGTCGAGTATCGAATCCATACTGATTCAGCCCCGCCTTTAAGACTTCCGGCATATCGTCTACCATACGCATATCGGGATCGAGTGAAGAAAGAACTGGACGACATGCTGAAGCTGGGAATCATTGAACCATCTGCAAGCGAGTGGGCGTCACCAATGGTGGTGGTGGCTAAGAAAGACAGAGCATTGCGTATCTGTGTGGACTTTCGTCGGTTGAATGCAATCTCCAAGTATGACGCCTATCCCATGCAGAGGATCAACGAGTTGGTCGACAAGTTAGGAAAGGCGAGGTTCGTCACAACTGTTGACCTAACAAAGGGCTATTGGCAGGTCCCCATAGCAGAAGAGGACAAACCAAAGACGGCGTTCACAACCCCCTTCGGTCTGTTCCAGTTTACGGTAATGCCCTTTGGATTACAGGGAGCCCCGTCCACCTTCCAGCGGATGATGGACACCCTCATCAGAGGAATGGAGGGCTACGCGTCTGCATACATCGATGACGTGGCAGTATACAGCTCTTGAGCTCTTGCTGGAGAGAACACATCGATCACCTGCGAAATCTGTTCCTGAGGTTGCGGAAGGCAAACCTCAAGGTTAAGCCCAGCAAATGTCAGTGTGCAATGTTTGAGTGTGTATATTTGGGGCATGTGGTGGGCAAGGGAACGGTAAGACTAGAGTCGTCCAAGATAGAGGCAATCAAGAGGATGCCTGTTCCAAGGACGAAAAAGGGAGTTCGGCAATTTTTAGGTTTGGCGGGCTATTATCGGCGATTTATTCGTGACTTTGCTACCATCGCCACCCCGTTAACCGAGCTGACGAGGAAGTCTGCCCCTCAGGAAGTAAAGTGGTCATTGCAAGCCCAGGAGGCATTTGACACACTCAAGACCAAAATTGCGTCATCACCTGTGCTAATGTGCCCAGACATGTCCCGTATGTTTACGCTGCAGACGGACGCGTCAGATTACGGCATAGGGGCGGTACTTAGCCAAACGGGCGAGGATGGAGAAGAACACCCAGTGGCATTTTTTAGCCAAAAGCTACTGCCGAGAGAACGAAGGTACTCAACAATTGAAAAAGAGTGCCTCGCAATCCGCATGGGTACCCAGGCTTTTAGGGTATACTTGATTGGAAAGCCATTTGTGGTCCAGACGGATCATCGTGCTCTGGAGTGGTTGTACAAGATGAAGGACACCACTAGCAGGCTAACAAGGTGGAGCCTGGCCTTACAACCATTCCAGTTTACAGTTCGCTATCGTAGGGGTCAAGCGAATGCAAACGCAGACGCACTATCACGATGCATTGTGTCGCCCTCAGAAGCGACTAAAATGCCAGAGAAGGAGGGAGAAGTGTCAGGGCCCCAGGCTAGCTATGATGTCAGCCCTTCCCAGAGAGTCGTATCCGGACAGATATCACCTGAATGGAGGTGTTGATAAGCTACTGAATAGGAGCGGCCCGACCTTCCAGAACATTCCTCATTGTGTACTGATGCGGACTACCTTGTGTTGCATAAAGTTAAAAACCAGTTGTAATTGTGTATGCTCAGTCTTGCTTAGTGTATTTGGCTGTTAGTGGAAACTCTGTCCGGTGACATTGCGCTAGCGCGTAACGGATCCTTAACATAGCGTATGAAAGAAGTATTAACGCTTCGCCACCGCTTATAGCTTGCGCACACCAATGAGACAGTTGTAGAAATCTTCATTCAAAAGCGACCACGAAGGCTCTTTGCCTCACTGTATGACAAAAATGCATAAACTAGCTACATACTAGTATTAGTAGTACACGTACTTTCATGCTTTTGTATTAGCAATAAGTGCTAATTTTTCATTATGAATGTGTGTCAGTATTGCTATATTGCTCAAAGCTTCCGCGCATTGCGCGGTAGGGGGCACATCCCCCTCCCGCACCCACCCCCTTCCTGTGCCCCCCCCCTTCCTAAATTCCTGGATCCGCCCCTGTTGGTGTTAATTCTGTTTCCACGTAGGTAAGATAATCATGTAGTCATGCATGATACGGGTGTTTTGAATGACCATACGCGACCTTACTTTATTCAGGGCATTCATGGCAGGTGGGAAAAGGAAGTTTAGCCTTGAAACAGAAAGAGACAAAGACAAATCTACGAGCAAATCACGTATAATTCATTCATTCTTTAACGCGACGAGTCATTCAACCGAATCGGCACCTATTACAACCAATCCCACTCAATATGAAGAAACAAGGCTTGACATAAGTATTGAGCACAATTCCAGTGATAGTCTTGAGGATTTTGGCTCATTGACAACTACCTCAGCTACAGCAACAAATGTAGTTACATCAACAGAGGAGGAATGTAGTACTAGTGCACCTATAGAAGTTCTGTCTGATGAGTGCTGCACACATGACACTACTGGAGATGACATAAACGATGTTGGCCTCATCACTGCAGGACATGCATCTGCTTTGCCTCAAAATACCATTGCCAAACTTCTGAAAGAGAAAGTGCTATACAAATGGTGGGAAGATAGTTCAAGCCTACTTTCAAACACACTGGCTTAATGAGTATAGTTGGCTTGTCTGGTCACCATCACAGAGTGGAGCTTACTGCAAGTACTGTGTGCTTTTTGCAAAGCAGCCTCAGGGAAAATGTCATGGTGGAGGTCAATTAGGAAAATTAGTTTTGACACCTTTTAAGGATTTTAAGAATGCCAAAGGTAAGAAAGGGGTGCTTGACAAGCATGAGAAATGTCAATATCACATTGATGCTGTATTGACAGGAAAAGCATTTCTACTGCAATGTGACAAGCCAAATATTAGAATAGACAGTATTCTTGACTCAAGATCGCAGGAACTAGCTGCATCAAACAAATTGGCTCTCAAGAGTATAGTGGAGTGCATTTTGTACTGTGGGAGGCAAGGAATAACTTTTCGTGGCCATAGGGATGATGCAACTGCCAGTCCAAATTGTAACAAAGGAAATTTTTTATCCTTGATAGAATTCAGAGCACTGACTGACCCAGTGTTGCGTACATTTGCACCAAGGAATGCAAGATACACATCCAAAACTATTCAGAATGAATTGATAGAAATATGTGGCAATTATGTTCGTGAAGTAACGAATTCAGCTGTGTATAACAGTGGCTACTTTGCCGTCATTGCCGACGAAGTCAAAGATTCTAGCAATAATCATTCTGTGCTTGGTGTGTGTAACAGAATGTTGGACACTGGTGACCCAAACAATCCAGTCGTAAAGGAAGCATATTTTGATTTTGTGCAGCTTGAAAGAACTAACTCAGAGACTGTATGCACAAAGCTTGTTGAGTGCTATACATCACGTAATATTGACTTAAACAAAGTACGTGCTCAGGCTTATGACACGACAAGCTCCATGTCTTCTTCTTTAAATGGCGTTCAGGGCAGATTTCGATTCAAATATCCAATTGCCATATATTTGCCTTGCAATGCCCACATCTTAAACTTGTCCATCAGTGCAAGTTGTAAGTTGCAACCCATACGTAATGTCATAGACACAATAAATGAAACCTTTCTATTTTTTCACAATTCACCCAAACGTCAAACATTCCTTGAACGTGTTCTTCTCCTTGACAATTTTAGTGCAGCAACGCGAACTAAAGTGTGCCGCACACGATGGGAGGAGCGCCATGAAGCATATGAAAACTTTTTTGAACTAGCACCAGCCATTGTAATGACAACAGACATGATGGCTCATCCACACTTGTACGAAGATGTAGTAGCTGACTGGCCTTGGGACAAGGAAACAAAAGGAAAAAGCAAATGGTTTAGGATCATCCATCAAACGGTTTGAAAATATTGTGGCCTTTATTGTGATGAAGAACGCTCTGTATCCACTGAAAGGCATTTCAGCAAAACTGCAGAAAAGAGAACTGGATATTTATGATGCATATATGAGGATTGATGATACTATTTCCTTGCTTCAGGTGTTTAGAGAAGATGTTGATACGTTTCATGAAAGGGTATACGAGGAGGCAAAACAGCTAGCAGAATTGATAGAAGAAAAACCACGAACTGTTAGAGCAGGGATGCGACAGGAGCATTGCTCCAATGTACCAGCTGAGTCTATTTCTGAATACTTGCAAGAGAAGTATAATGATACCCTTTTTGGACTACATCATTTCTGAGATGAAAACTCGATTTTCCAAAACTAACAGGCAAGCAGTTATATGTCTATTATCTTTAATCCCAAAAGAAGTTATACGTCACACTCCACTACCATCTGAGTTTGAGTTCTACAGAGACGATCTTCCTTCGTATACAACTTTGCAATCAGAGATAGAACAATGGATTCATTACTGGAAGCATCGCTCGACTGCAGCAGACTTGCCGGACAATATAATTGGTTGCTTGAAATATGCTGATGGTAACGTGTTTCCAAACATTCGAATCTTATTTACCATTGGATCTGTATTTCCTGTGACTAGCTCCGAAGCGGAGCGTACATTTTCGGTTCTCCGAAGAATTAAAACAACCCTCAGAAACCAAATGGACGAAGAACGGCTGGCATCGCTCACTTTGATGCACATCAACCATCATATACCTGTAACTGCTGATTGCATCGTCGATCGATTTGTTAAGCAAAATCCCCGAAGGCTCTTTCGATCGTTGTAAGCGGCCATTCAGTGAATTCGAATTTCGTCATGAATATAGTAGCATGCATTGTAACAGCAGCAGATGTACTTAAATTACAGTCGTATACTATTTACTACTATTTGGCATGCATGGCTGCGCAATTATGCGGTGTTTAGTGACTTTAAAAAGTGCGAATGTTGGTGGGGCGTGTCCCTTCAAAATCACTTCACACCCCCCCCCCCCTGCCCCAAAACCCTGCATCCACTCCTGGGTTTAGCAGTTCAACAAGGTCATCCTAAGGGCAATCTCGGAAATTGCATAAGCCATGGAGTGGGCCAGACACAATACGAAGAAAAATGTCTGAGGTTATCTACCAGATACAACACACTGGTATTCACAAGCTGAGCTTCAACTGGCTCAAACATTGCCCTAAAAACATACGTCTGCCTACACGAAAAATCCCATCAGTACCATCATCTGAGCCAGCTGAATCACCCTCCTGTGGGCTCCTCACTGAATAACTCGAGGAAAAAGAACCCCAGACCCCATTCTCACCTCCAAACAATCCACGCTACCCACCTCTGGAGACACGACCCCCAGACAGGCTTGTATATTGATGCTGAACATGAGACAGGTGTTCTTATTGGAAGGGGCCATATGTAATGTGACTCATAGACACCTAATTGTTAACTAATGATCTTATTGGTTTTCATGTCCTATATACCTTCTTAGGTATTCAGTAACATTATAGTGAACCTTGTCAAAACTACATGTATCAGCTCACAGGCTATGTTGACACACACACAATATGTAGGTGTGTTCATATATTATAATGATACCAAAGGCTACATGGAGTCTACCTACACACTGTACCTCAGTGGCCTGATTGACATTAGCTCCAGCTTCAATGAGTGTCTTCACTATGTCAAGATGTCCTGTGTCACTTGCTGTGTACAGTGGACTCCAACCACGCTGCAATACAAATGTCATCATAACCAGAGGCTGGACCAGTGGAGGTGAGTGTTGAAGCATTACATGACAAATGTGCATGCCAACATTTCTGTACACGCACATTAATAACTAGAATATTGTTTGATCATTATAGTATTCACCAGTGATTTACTATTTGACATCAACAATATTTTGGGACAGAATAGTACTTCATTATAATCTATACCACATACAGTACAGTGTACATGTTCACAACAACACGATAAAGTAATCACAAAGTTACGAATCGCACAAGCACATACATTTGCCACTACATGCACATATCAAGCATCCATACACACCTGCACCAATAGACATGTAATGATCTGAACTACATGTATGTGAACATACTAACACTATCCCGTATATTGTGCATCATGAGTACAATGATCAGGTTCATCAAACTTCTAGGCGCTTTTGTTCTAAGAACATTTCTAAATGCATCTTATTATGACTGCATTCTTTGAGACAAAGTTGAACACATCTCTTCTAAGTCTGCTACTGTGTTTTGAACATAAAATCTTGTAATTGATTATAAAGGTTTGTGGGCATGCACGCATCAATCTGTTTGCTTTGACATCACTTTGTTAACTGCATGTATCAGCACACAGGCTATGCTGTCACACACACAATATATAGGTATGTTCATATATTATAATGAGTTACAAGTAGTCTACCTACACACTGTACCTTAGTGACCTGATTGATATTAGCTCCTGCTTCAATCAGTGTCCTCACTATGTCAAGATATCCTTTATCACTTGCTGCATGCAGTGGACACCAACCACACTGCAATACAAATGTCATCATAACCAGAGGCTGGACCAGTGGAGGTGAGTGTTGATTACATGACAGATGTGCATGCTAACACTTTTGTACATGCACATTAATAACTAGATTAATGCCATTTACATGCTCTTAAAGGCTGAGTAACTTTACCCCTGCCCCATGCTGAAGCTCGTGGTCGTGTTTGGCCCATAATGGGGGCAGGCGACAGCCGCAGCCAGGCATGAAAGCAGCAGTGCTTTCTACCACTGGACCTACAGGGACCAATGGGTGACGCTGGTCACCATTGGGTTGGCCTGTGTCCCAAACCAAGACGCTGGTCATGGTTTGGTGGCTGTCCCAGGGTAGAAGCCCGGAGGGTGTCGCCCAAAGTGAAAGAACCCCCAAAATGGTTAGTGATATGGTTTCAGGTTTTAGGGAGGTAAAGGCATGGATACATACATGTGCGTATAGGTGCAGACAGTTAGTGTCTAGCCATTGCTCTGGTGTCAGATGGGGAAGTCAGTGGGTGACGGGTGTAGGTAAGGTAGGCATTGCTCCTCCATCTATCAAGCTTGTCGGATGGGAGTCCTGCTCTGGCAGCTGCTGTGGCTGCACCGATCCGCAAGCTGTGGGTGTTGTATTTTCGTGGGTCATACCCACATTGCTCTACCAGGGATAATAGGGTGACGCGGAAGCTCTTGGCTGTGAGTGGCCTCCCGTTCTTGAAGTGGAAGAGGGGTGAGGAGTGCGTGACGCAGTGGCAGTGTCTTCGGTAGGCTTCCATCGCTGCCACTGCACACGTGTGCCTGCTCTCGGTACGCCCAATACAGATTGTGGTGCCCTTGCCCATCTGGTCAGTTTTTGAACGCTTGATGAAAAACTGCATACCCTCGCTGGACCAGTTGATGTCTCGCATGGTGGGATGGAGCCTCGGGTCGAATCTCTGGTCCCTGAGGGTAAATTCGCTGACCCTCAAGAAATCAAAGAACCCGAGGGTGAGGGCTGCCCTGAGCATCAAATGGTCGTGTTTACCCTGGGGACCTTTCTTCAGCCTCTGCAGCATGTGGCCCAGCATGTTCGGTGTGAGCGGGAGTCGTGTGGGCCTGAGGTGGATGGGCCCCTGGAGGCATTGGACACCCCTGATGGCTAGCCTCAGCATCGGGTTCTTTGAAGCAGGGCTCCTGTATCCCAGGGAGTGGTGGAGGAAGGAGACTGCTGCTACGTAGACCTGTATAGTCCTGGAGTTCAGGGACCGGCTGAGGTGGGCTGCAAACAGTGTGATGGTTTCTTTAGTGCCAGGGACTGCTGTTAGCTTGAAGGTGTGGCAGAAAGCCTGGTAGCGCCCGACACCAGTAGTGTAGATGGTTGCAGTGGATGGGGCCAAGGCTCTGTTCAGAAGCAGCTGAAGATGGTGGTTCAGATCCTGGTGAGGTGATCTGGTATCAGCGTTGGTAGAGGGGCAGCCTGAGGAGCAAGAGTAAAACATGGGTAAATTGTTTCGAGAAAGAGCATCAGCAATTCGGTTGAGTCGGCCAGGTAGGTGGGACATGCGGATGGTGAAATTGTGCTGGGCTGCCACTAGAAATAGTGTTCGGAGCAGCTGCATGAGGTCGGGATGTTTCGACGACTGTCTTGCCCAGGCCTGGACAATGGGAAGGTTGTCACAATGGAAGAAAATCCACAGGCCAGACCAGTGGTGACCCTATGTGCTAGCGGCAGCGACGATAGCGAAGAGCTCCTGCCATTGTATGGAACGGAGTGGAAGGCATTGGTGAGGCTGCCAGTCGCCCCGGAGCCAGGCTCCTTTGAAGTAGGCACCAAAGCCTAAGGAGCCGCTTGCGTCCGTGAAGAGCTGGAGAGAGTCTGCTGCTGTCCATTCCGGGTCTAGGAACATGGCAACACCGTTCTAGGAAGGAAGGAAGTCCTCCCACCACTTGATGTCGGCTCTAGCCTCTGCATTAAGGGTGACATGGTGATGGAGCTGTCTGGCTGTGGTAGAGAGGTCGATCAGGCGGCGGAGAAAGAGCCTCCCTGCTGGGACCACCTTTGCAGCAAATGAGAGCTTGCCTATGAGTGACAGCAGCTCTCTCTTGGTGGCCTTGTGCCTGCCCAGCCAGCACCTGATCAGTCCTGTCAGCTCTTCCAGCTTGTCTGGGGGTAGGCGGAGTTGCTTGGCTGATGTGTCCAGGACTATGCCCAGAAAAGTTAAGGCAGTTGTGGGTCCCTCCAGCTTTTCAGAGGCTACCGGGATGCCTAAGTGGTCGCACACCATCAGCATTCTGGACATTGCCTCTTGACAGGTGTCTCTGCCAGGAGGGCCAACCAGCAGAAAATCATCCAGGTAGTGCAGCAGCTGGGCTCCATGCCTGTTGGCCATGATCCAGTGGAGTGCCTCGGCGTAGTGGTTGAAGAGGGCGGGGGCTGAACGTAGGCCAAATGGAAGGCATGTGTCCACATAAAATTGGTCCCGCCAGCAGATTCCCAGGTGTACCCAGTCTGCGGCTCGTACTGGTATCAGTCGGAAGGCAGCTTTGAGGTCGACCTTGGCCATCAAAGCGTCTTGACCGTATTGGGAGAGCAAGGCCACAGTGTCGTCAACAGAGGAGTAGTGGATGGAGAATTCGTCCTTGTTGATGTGGGTCGTTGACGCTGTGACCCTCTGGTGCTGACAGATGTAGTATGGCCCTCCACTTGCCGTTCTTCTTTGGGACCACACCAATGCCTGAGGTGCGCAGATTGTGCCATGGTGGTTCTGTGAATGGACCAATGATACGGCCTGCGGCGATCTCCCTTGCCAGTTCTGCGTCAACCACATCTGGATGTGTGTGTGCGGAGGATAGGTTACGTGATTTAAGGGGAACAACTGGGCCGGTGTAACCAATGGATACACCATTGTCAATGCCGTCGAGCAACCAGGTAACCCAGGCCTTGTCAGGATGGGAGCGTAATTCGTGCTCAACGTTTGAGCGTCGTAGGGTGGTGTGAGCTCGCTGGAGCTCACGGGGCCACTGGTGTAGAGCGTGGGCAGGCCTTGGAGGGATGGTCTCCCCCACAGCCTGTGACCCAGCATTTGTGGGCGAAAAAGCAGTCTGCTGCTCCCTTGTTGCACTTGCCAAGGTTGTACCGCCTGCAGATTTCCTGGCCTGCGATGTGGGTGGCTCGCTCAGGATGGTGGAAGCTTCCGGGTGGGGTGCCACTGCTGGTAGAAGTGTGGCCTGCTGCTGCGCTTGTTGCCCTGCTTGGGGCTGGCTGCAGCTGCCGAGCACGAAAGGGGTGGTTAGTGTTGGTGACGCACCAGACCAAGATGTCCTCCTTTAGAATGTCCCAGCGGAGCGTATGGAGCTTGTCCCTAGCCACAGCCTGCCGGAATAGCTTGTCGTACTTGAGGGCTGCTGCAGCTGAGTACGCTGTGAAGAGCTGGCAAATGATATTCTGGTATTTCACCAGCTCGAGAGCAGTTTGCGGCGCCACTTGGATGCGAGTGGCTGCAAAAATGTTCCAGGCCTCCATCCAGGAACTGAGGTCAGAGACCTGCCGCTTGGTGCAACCCTTCTTGGCTGCTTGGCCCATCTGCCCATCATCTAGCGGGGGAAGGAGTTTGTCAAAGAGGACATGCACCCCGCTTTATCTTTCGAATTTCCCGTCGGTTCGGAGTGGGAGCGCATGAGATGAACGGGGACGCCAAGACCTGAGGAAACCCGTGGCAGTGCGTAGGTCTCGAGCGATGGCGTCTTCTGTGCCGCTTGTTCCTTCGTTGTCGACTGCGTCGTCTGTCGCTGTCGGACGCAGAGTCCTCGGAATCGCTGGACTCAGAGGAGCTGCTGGTCGACTCGGACGACGAATCGGACGAAGAGCTGGACGACTGGCGCCGTGAGCGCTTGCTCCCTGAGGCCCGCTCCGACGTAGTGACACGCGGCGTCGTGGTGGGAAGTCCAGCTGTGGGCTTGCGAGCCACCACGGTCGCTATGCCACCAACCGTCGAGCCCGCTGGGGCCAAATGGTGCGCACGCCCTTTCGCCGGGGGCGTGGCGTCGTCGGTAGATGGCGAGGAGTCGGACTCACTGCCATCCTCTTCGTCCGCCCGTACCGGTTGGTTTAGATGCTGGAACAGGCGCTCCACCAGCAGGTCTTTATTTCCGACCTGTGGTAGAGCTGCTTGGGCGAGACGTAATTAAGCGCACTACCTCACAAGTTAGCTTTTGCAAGGTTTTCTTGGTTGACATGTTGCAGTCAGTGAGCAACAAGCCACAGTCAAGGCTATGACTATAGTATAGTATTGCTTGAGCAACAAGCCACAGTCAAGGCTATGACTGGAGTGCTGCACCCATGGCGCCCTCACTTTAAATACATAAAACCTGGAACAATAGTAACAACAGTTTGGGATGATATGATTGGGTAAAGGTGTGTTCTGTAGTGGAAAAAAGGGGGCTCCCTGCAATGCTATTGGACCATAATGCCCTACATAGGATTGGTTAGGATCATTCATTGAATGCATCTGCGGAAACCTATGCTTACATATTGACCTTAGCAACGGGAAGCTTTCTCTGTGGTAGCTATGCAGTAAAGAGCATTCTTTGCATTAAACTTAGTTTACTACTACTGTACCTAAACTCTACCATATTGTTAGATCATCATAGTATTCACCAGTGATTTACTATTTGACATCAACAATATTTTGGGACAGTATAGTACTTTATTATAATCTATACCACATACAGTACAGTGTACATGTTCACAGCAACACTGTAAAGTAATCACAAAGTTAAGAATCGCACAAGCACATACATTTGCCGCTAAATGCACATATCAACCATCCATACCCACTTGCAGCAATAGACATGTAATGATCTGAACTACATGTATGTGAACATACTAACACTATCCTGATATGGCGTATATTGTGCATCATGAGTACAATGATCAGGTTCATCAAACATCTAGGCGCTTTTGTTCTAAGATCATTTCTAAATGCATCTTATAATGACTGCATTCTTTGAGACAAAATTGAGCACATTTCTTCTAATTATAAAGGTTTGTGGGCTTGCAGAGTTCTTCCTAGGCCACGGCTGTTTGCGGCTGGACATTTAGTTTGATAATTAGAGCGTTATGGTATATGGTATAGAAATCATGGCGGTTAGCCTCATTATCGACACCATATGTTCAACGACGTGCCTTGCTAGATGCTTACATCTTGTGTTATTATAAACATATGCAGTAGTACCAGCAATCATCTGGCTTCAAGACACACACCTGAAACGATAAATTACGCTTTCCAATTAATACACGCGCCACGTTTTCATAGGCATATGAGGTACGGCAAGATGGAATAGGTATGAAAGATGCGCGAATTGCATGTAGCTGCCAATTTTACCACATATAAATTTGACATACAGGCAATGTGAAAGCTTCAAGTAGTTGGTTTATGTTGTCCACTAAGCGCGGCCGGCTGTTTTCGACCTGAACGGGCTGCCTGTTTTCTATGAATAATCATGACACGTACAATGGAGTACCATTGCCAACACGTTCAGCTGCATTGTAGAACTTGAAAAACGCATGTCTTATAAGAGAGCAAGCAAAAAGGACACCATATACAAGTATTCAGGCCTTGCATGGTGTGGCATTTCACTCTGAGGAGGATGCAGCCATGTATCCACAAAGCCCAGCTAATAGTGTAGCTCCCTGCAAGCAATGACTTCAAATGCTAGTATCAAATGGTTTTCTTGCTTCATTAATAGCTAAAACACAAGAGTAAGATGTTAATGCATATTTTGTCATTGACCAGTAAATATAATGATGCTATGCTTATACACGTTTTGTTCCACAACTGAAGCATGCCAGTGGAAAGGAGTGGTTCATCAGGCCCGCTAGGGTGTGCTATTAAGCCTTAAAAGTACATTAGCACTATTTCACACCCCCACCATTTAATGCTCTTGTCAATCTGCAGGATGCACTCACATACATCGTGCAGATGAACCACCTTCATGTCAATTCTACAGTATTTGTTGTGCCCTCTCTCTTTGCTTATGTTTATAGAGAGGTAGGCTGCCTCTGGAGCTGCATCTGTATTTGCAGTTGTATCATACATCCCTATTGTTATGACACAGAACTATTACCTTAGATACCTAGCTTGGTATTAAACATTGTAGCAGAGTGAATGTTCCAGGGACATCAAGGCTTTAATCAGTTACTGATATGTATATGGCATCTGAGACCCTAGATGTTTTGTAATATTGACAATGGCACAAACCTAGTTAAAGAATAGCTTGACTCTTTAATTCCTTACATGCATATCTGTGAGGGAATATCCACAAGCCTTAGCAACCACATCAGTCAGCATGACAACACTGTAATGAAGGAACCTTGTGCATAACTTAGGGAAGTACTAACTACCTGAGAATTAAAATCTATTAAGTGATCAGTGATCAAAATAGGAAGCATTCATTGGTGGAGTCAGGGATTACAGTGAGTGCAGAACAAGAATCACAGCTGGACTAGCAATCACAGCTGGCCTAGCAATCACTTGGCAGTAGCTGTGCAACACTAAAAAAAAATCAACTACAAAAAATCTAAAACAACTTTGCTCTTACTTATACATACATGCATGTAAATGGCACGTAAGGCTACTATATCTCCAGGGAGAGGTCAAGTGCAAGAAACCTCAAAGGGGCCGGGTTGAGATAGCTCTCCATTTTTACTGCCATTGTTCTGGCAGAAAGGAGATACAAGAAGTCACCTATATATGTTCCACATTGATGGAAAAGCTGCTGGGTGCATAAATAAGATGATATTTATAAATCAACTCGCTATGCATAGTTTACAGGAACACCCTGCATGACAACTAAATCCCCAGTGATGAAGTATGGTATGGATCAAGCTTGGACCTCTGCAAGGGTGGAGAGGCACAATAATGTGTACTTTACATTGTTGGTGTAAAGGTTTCTACTTGATCTTTATCAGGCACTGAATCTGGCACTATATGTACTCCAAAGCATGGATTATCAAAACACCATGCATATCCATCACTAAAGTTGTCAACGACCTACCACCTGACACCTTGAAACATCAATAAAGTTTATGCACTCACTGTAAACGATAGTTATCGAATAATAGATCTGATTCAACAGCATTGAATCTTGCTGCGTTTACAACATCAGCTGAACATTGAATGCCAGCTAGTATAAATGCTGCATGACTTTATAACCTTTAGCTCTTATTGCCACTGACCTAGTTAACATCATCTTCATCACATGCACTAGGCTTGTAGAAAAGTGGCAGGATTCAGTCAGTCTCCTTCCGGCTTGCAGAACAATTGCAAGGAGTCAAATCCATGTATATGTATACCATGCATCATTGCACAGAATATCATATGCCTACGTATAAGAGATGCAGTTGCAGAACTACAATGCAGTGTGTGATGGAGCACCTTATCAACATCGTGTCACAAGATGTGGCAGCAATACCACAATCAACGAAGATTGAACTTTCAGGACTATACCTATCGTTATGCTTGACACGGCATTAAAAACTCTTGTAAAATCAGGGATATTTGACGATCTGTAGCGCCATCATTTCAGCCGGCCGCACTTAGTCTATACGCTATCTAGGTAGTCTTAACCCTCGCTAACTTATCACGCTTAGCTTTTTCCTAGGAAAATTGGCAGTGGTCCACTGTTCAGTTCTTTGTGGAGGATATCCAATTGAGGTACTCGGCTTGCGAGCGCTATAGCTAGCGGGCGCTACAGAGTTGAGGCACAAAATTTATACGATGCATAGATAAATGGTATGTCTATACTAAAATGGCTGTTACATGTCGGTGCAACAAGTACAGTCCTTATATAGCTCGAAAATACAAAGTGCTTGGTTAGGTCATAATGCGTGATGTCATCGTTTCAATATTTCGGGGCGTAGGTCTTATTGTCCAACATTACATGGGCCGCAAACAGCCGTGAGGCTCTTTTTAGAATGGCGCTGCGCAACTCTACTTTTTTAGCGTGCATACACTTAACGACGCAGAATTAATTACACGTAATGCGGTTACGCAATTGTGTCATCGACCGTATAATAACGTAACACTATAGCGCGCGCTGTTCGGTAAAAGAGATTTTACGTTCTTGCGTTGCATTTGCGGTAATCCCCGTATAGTTGCTTGTCAAGATCATTACAGTAACGCTAAAGCTATTGAAGTGATGAAAGATCTTGTAAATGAAAAGCTAAACCCATTTTCAACAATGAAACGACGAATACAAAAATAGGCATAAATCAATCACATTGGATGCTTTATATCGTATCAGTATAGAAGGCGATGAGTTTGAATTTGAATCAGGTGTAAACAAATGGAGCTCAATTACTAATAGGAAAACCTAACACATCAATTCTTCTTCAGTTCAAGTTAACTTTTGCATGCTGTCCTCTGGTTCATTATATGATTCTTGTATCACTGAACAAATTGCCTCACATCTATAATGTTGTGCTTATATAATAATAGTTATACTGATGTGGTTGCTGATCTTTCTGTATGGCAGCCTCAAGCTACTACCTTTTTTGATGTTCGAGTAGTGGATTCAGATGCGAATTCTTACTTGCATCGTGATGTTGGTGCAGTTCTTTCCTCGATTGAGCACACTAAGAAACAAAAATACTCACAAGCTGCTGAAACAATTAATGCATCTTTTACACCATTTGTTGTGACAGCTGATGGGGCACTCGGTCTTGAGGCAAAGACATTTATACGTAAAAATAGCTGTAATTTGGCACAAGTCCAACAGTGAAGTGCTGGGCTATGTGCGTGCCAGAATGCCTTCGTGCTACGAATCTCTGCATTCACGGCAGTAGAGTGAAATGGAGGAGAAGGATGGAGATTGAGGATGGAGCTGGGCTTCCATACCTGCCAGAATGAGTTTCAGCACAGCTTCTTGTGTTTCTTTCGTATTTATTATATTTTTAGTAGCTTCTGTAGTTGTTTGTGTGTGTTTTGTGTGTTATTCACTTGTTTATAGGTACATTAATTGCAAGCTGATTATTGATTAAAAATGACATGGACTAGCTTCCATTAATATTATATGACAGTCTATAAATTTTTAGTGGTTTTGGTAGTGGTTAAGCACTAAACTTCTGGGGCTCCGCCCCACACCTGGATGGGGGAGCTCACAGCACACCCCCATACACCCTTGCTGGGCAGGAGGGGAACCCCCCTCCTGCACCCTCCCCCTTTGCCACTCTACTTCTACCCTAACCCTAACCCTAAAAAATTATTGCCAACCTTGTCAAAACTGCATGCATCAGCTCACAGGCTATGCAGTCACACATACAATATGTAGGTGTGTTCATATATTACAATGACACTAGGTATTTGTCCAAACGGTTAAGATACCACCAAGATCCGAACTCGAAACTGTGGGAAAATGGTCTGTACTGGTACCTGATTGCCATATAAGGCTATGGTTGCTGGAAGGTTTGCCACAGTAGTCACAGGTCCTTGTTGCTAGATCCCTACTTGAATCCAGTGGAACAAGCATCCCCATCTGGTTGTGTAACCCTACTGACAAGTCTATCACACTGTACAGAACAACAAAGGTGGGCATGATGGAGGAGGTGGAGGAGTGACAAGTAGGAGCAGTCTCCACACAGAGTGACAGTACAAGCACAACCAGTCTCTCCAGGAAAGAATAGCTACTTACAATGTTTAGAGAATACCACTTCAAAACACCTTACAACCAGCCAGACGAAAGCCCTCACTTCACTCCTGTTGAAGTACTCTGACATCTTCCCCACTCCACAGGAGCCCTAGGCCGCACATCAAAGCTGCATCACAGTATTGACACAGGATCAGCACACCCTCTTCGCTAGCATGTCCAACAAGTGCCCCCAACACAAAGAGAGGTGGTCAAGAGGCTCTTGATGGGCATGTTACGGGATGAAGTGATTCAGCCATTCAGTAGCCCTTGGGCATCACCGATTGTACTAGCAACAAAGAAAGACGAATCTCCACGTTTTTGTGTGGACTATTGTAAACTGAAGTGACACAAAAGGATGCATACCACTGCCACGGATTGACGAGACACTACACACTGGTATTCACAAGCTGAAGGTGGTCAGTTTCAACTGGCACAAACATTGCCCTAAAAACAAACGTCTGCCTGCACGAAAAAGCCCATTAGTACCATCATCTGAACCAGCTCTTGTGGGCTCCTCACTGAATTACTCGAGGAAGAAGAACCCCAGACCCCACTCCCCCTCCAAACAACCCACGCTACCCATCTCGGGGAGAGACGACCCCCAGACAGGCTTGTATATTGATGCTGAACAAGGGGGAAGGGTATTGGAAGGGAGCATGTAACAGGAATCATTGACACCTAAACTGTTAACTAATGACCTTACTGGTTCTAAATGTTGTACCCTTCCAGAATGTTCTTGCCATGTCCTATACCTTCTTACTTATTCAGTAACATTATAGTGAACCTTGTCAAAACTACATGTATCAGCTCAAAGGCTATGCTGAAACACACAGGTATGTTCATATTATACAATGACACTAAAGGTTACATGGAGTCTATCTACACACTGTACCTTATCGGTCTGATTGACATTAGCTCTTGCTTCAATCAGTGTCTTCACTATGTCAAGATGTCCTGTGTCACATGCTGTGTGCAGTGGACTGCAACCAAGCTGCAATATAAATGTCATCATGACCAGAGGCTGGACCAGTGGAGGTGAGTGTTGAAGCAAACTACATGACAGATGTACAATTCAACATGTACAGCTGCATAAGTTACATACGTGTATTCAACACTCATGATCACATTGCAAATGCAAGAGGACTTCATTGATATCACCATAAGGTCTATGGGATACCACCTGTTTGGCAAAGGACAATGAGATGGCAATCCACTGTAGCACTAAACGCTATGATGTTACTTGCATGTACAGCAAAAGGATGGAGTAGGGAAGGGAGTATAATCAATGCCCTCACTCGCCACATACACTGAACATATAAACTGTACTTTAATTATGGGGGCTCCATGATCTCATGCGAACTAAATTACATGTGCTGGGTCAGACTCGGCTCAGCCCTGATCAGACCGACGCGGGGCCGATTCTCTGGGCTGCATCTTTTCCACTACATCACTGTCACGACGATGCTCTATTGCGGTTGAGTCATGCTCAAAAGACACACCTACCTTATCCGTTACATTTACGCCCACATGACCCTCTGTCAGCAGTCTCCTCACGGCGGCTATGTCTCCATTCCTGGCTGCCGTGATCAGTTCCATTGTTGCCTGTGCGCAACAAAAATTTCCCTCAGAAATCGACCTCACTAACACGCCTTGTACACAGCCAGAAATATTTTCTTGTACCAGCCTGGTACGAATATTTAGACACGTTGGTACCATATTTTGGTTATGCACGACTTGAAAACGAAAGCGGGAGCATATCGAATTATGGCAGTGTTCACCTACCATAAGTGCCTGTTAAAAACGCCCGTATCAGCCCCGATAGAGCGACTTCCTGTCTCGGACTATGTTTACTGGAGGGCATCAGCCCTGGTATCAGTCGCGCACAGGCATGGTACCAAACATGCTGTCTCGCTATTAATCCGTACACACCCACGTGCATGCAGCAGTAATTTACTGTAATGGCGCTATTATTTCCACTATCAGTGGCACACACTCATCCAATGACACGCACATGCACACAAAACAATATGAGACACTGTATACATTTAACAGTACAACATGTTGTTCCAATCATGCTTGATAGTCAAAACGGTTTCACTATATATATAGTTCTCTGGCGTTCAATCCTCCTTGTGCTCTCCCCTTGTTCAAACTTGCAATCATTCATATACAGCTTGCTGAACACAACTACAGACCACAGCAAAAAGTGTTCTTGTAAGGGCTATTAGAGCTAGGGCAGTTGTACGAATATAGAATCGGTTGACCACTGGATGCACACAACCTTAAACTAAACAGAACCTTCTGCCTGAACTGAGTTGGCATGCCACCGAGGCTAAGAAGATGGCATACTTAGCCTGCATGCAATTATAACAAATTATTATTATTTGTCCACTTCTGCTGCATGTTTTGTGCATCATACCTGACAAGACGCTGGTTCAATAAAATCTCCCGACCTGACAAGCTCATCATCTTGTGATATGACCGCTTTATGTGGAGACACACCATCATCTTCAGTGCAGTGTACAAGCTGTACAACAGTGAAGGCATCATTATATTGGAGCTGAGGTCTTCGATGTGGTAGACCAACGACACCTAGCTCAAGTGTCTTCAGCGCTACTGATGACCTTCCAAAACACTAACAATAGACACATATTGCATACACATTAGACAATGATTTACAACGCACCCCGCTGATAAATTCTCCGTTCGCTATTTAAGTCTGTCAAAGTTATGTTATTAAAGTATGTTATTAAAGTAGTGCTTTGTGTATTTTATTAAAGTAGTGCGGCTTAACCACTGGAGGGCCTTGCGAACATTTCCAACATCTACAATAAACAGAACAGTGGTACACGCACCACAGGCGTAACCACATATTACGTCAGCACCACCACACCAGTATACGTCATTTCACTGCAGGTGCCACGCACCACCACACGCGTCGCACGGCGATCACCCATTGTCATGACCGGTTTATCCGGATTACAACAAGATAATCCGGCATCACAGATATATGGGACAGTTTCCGCGAAAATGTCCTATGTTTTATAACATTATAACTATAAAAATGCTCTGCGCGTGAATCGTTGAACGGTTATAATGCTGTCGACTTCCTATTTTCACCACATGATGCCACACCATCTCTCTACGGATGAATCGAATATTGGGGAAAATACAAGAGGTCTTACCTCCAGGGGTTCGAAACACGAGTATTTCTCTGCAGGAGTGTCGGCATTGCCTCAAATTCGGTTTCCAGTTAGAGAAGCTCTTGAGGTACTTAAGTATCCTTTTCGTTAATTTTTACTTCAACAGGTGATAAGATATTTGCTTTCTAAGTTAAAGCACATTTCCGCGGGTGGGTCTAACATATACACTGTACAATATTAGACCCAACCCGCGAAACTAGCGGGAAATGTGCTTTAACTTAGAAAGCTAGCAAATATCTTATCACCTGTTGAAGTAAAAATTAACGAAAAGGATACTTAAGTACCTCAAGAGCTTCTCTAACTGGAAACCGAATTTGAGGCAATGCCGACACTCCTGCAGGGAAATACTCGTGTTTCGAACCCCTGGAGGTAAGACCTCTTGTATTTTCCCGAGGGAGTGAAGCTGAGAGACAATATTCGTTTTACCCATAGAGAGATGGTGTGGCATCATGTGGTCATTGTGGTGAAAATAGGAAGTCGACAGCATTAACCGTTCGGACGCTACGACGATTCACGCGCAGAGCATTTTTATAACTATAATGTTATAAAACATAGGACAAACTGTCCCATATAATATATATAAGTTATAAAACATGCATCGCGTTTGAATCGCTATACATGTACTTGCGAACGGTTGAGGCTATCGGCTTACTATTTTCAAAACTTCATATCACACCATTTCTCTGTGTGAAAATATCTTGCACAAGCACAGTGCCAACGTTACGAGGTCCGATACCCCATGGGATTCAAAACCTCCACAACTTCAGATAGGAACGTTCAAATCACATCAAATTCAGACCCCTTTCGGCGATAATTGGCTGGTATGAATATTCGCTATGAATACATTTATTACGTGGCAACCGTTGCTATCCTCCATTTTGACGGGCAAATTTTCATTGCGTTGTTGTACGAGAACCAGTCTTAGCGATGCCAGAATCGTGTTGTTTTGTAGGATGTAGAAATAGAAGGTGCAAAGGATCTGGAAAAAGGTTCTTTAGAGTTCCAGCAGATCCAGTTCAATGACAGAGATGGATTGCTGCCATTAATCGTAAACACTGGGTGCCAACTGTATATACTAGAGTCTGTAGTAATCATTTTAACACAGGTGAGTTGCCCTTTTGCATAGTACCTTTGGATGTATCTTTTGTTATACACATGTTTTTATCAATCTGTATATTATTCTAATATAGGCGCACCTTCTAAGGAACCTTGTCATCCTGATTTTGCTCCATCACAAGGCAGCTGTTCAGCCTTTTTAACTAAGCAGTCATTTGCTCGTTTGTTTAGAGCTCAGACCCGCAGTAAGCGTTCCAGCCTTAAGATGAATGTGGCTAATATGTGTAACTTGAAGTACCCTGTACTGAGGATACAGAAATGTGATGTAACAAAGGGTATACGAAGTGATATGGAGATGCATCATGCTAGACCTGTTGAAATACAGGCTTCGATTCCCCCAATTCATAGTGCAGATCTGGCCTGTTCACATCCTATACTGCATTCTGAGAACCCACTTCTCATTCCTGTTGATTCCAATGTACCTGATTCTATTGAAGATCAGCTTCCAGCTCCAGCTGATCTGAGTGGAATATCAGACAATTCAAATGATTTAGATACAGTAGGCATGGAGGTATTGCATACAGATTGTTTGGAACAACAGAACCATCAAATTTTAGTGCAAATAAAGAACTTCAGTTCAGACCAATGTCAAGATAATTCAAGGCCAAATTTAGTACCAGCAGTAGTAGTGCAGAACACTATTGCTGAGACAATGCATATTGACATGCAGATAACTACAAAGAGAAAATCAACAACTACAAGCACAGTTACAAGCACATGAGAAGGCTATACCACGGTATGCTTCAAACTTTACATCAAATTTTATCAAAGATAATGATATCAAAACAAGCTACTATACTGGTTTGTCGACATAGGGTGTTTTCTGCACTCTATTTCATATGCTAAAGGATTATGCATGCCCTCCTCCCATGCAGAGTCAAAAGGGATGACAGAGTTTTATGCAGTTCTTGTGAAACTTAGATTAAATCTACCAATGACTGATCTATCATATCGGTTAGATTGTAGTTTGTGTAGATATTCATCTATCTTCCACAAGTGGATCAATGTTATGTATGACAATTTAAGTCAATTAGTTGTATGGCCTGATACAGAAACTCTAAAAGCAAACTTGCCAATTTCCTTCCAAAAGCACTATAGTAATGTTAAGTGTATCATAGAGACTGTTTCGAAGTATTTATTGAGCGGCCAGAATCCTTTACAGCCAGAGCAGCAACATACTCAAATTATAAAAAACATAACACGGCCAAGGTCTTTATTGCTGTATCTCCCACAGGATCAATAATATTTATCTCAAAAGCGTGGGGGAGGAAGAGTAACAGATAAGTCAATAACCCAGGAATGTGGATTTCTAGATCATATTGAGAGAGGAGATGTTATTTTAGCAGACAGGGGATTCAACATTGCTGATGACTTGGCAATTCGAGGAGCCAAACTTGAAATTCCATCATTTACAAAAGGTAAAAAGCAGTTATCACGGATGGAAGTTGAGAAATCTCGTCAGATTTCTCGTGTTAGGATTCATGTTGAAAGAGTTATTGGACTGCTGAGGAATAAATATAGAATTATTCAAGGCACCTTACCCATTTTGTTGATTAAGCAACCTTCTGACTCAACACCCACTATTGATAAGATACTTTTGGTGTGTGCTGTTGTCTAAATCTATTGTATAACATGTAAAATGTTTCATACTCATTACACATCAGTGTACACCTGTAATATTTTCATATAATTATACGTTCATTTCTTTGAGTCCATTTATCAAAGCTATGCACTCATTACAATACCATTCACCTCTGGCTCTTCAACAATGCCAACACAAGAGAAATGGTACCATTCAATTGAACGTTCAGGAGCATCACATCCGATCATTGGCCCAAATGCACTCTGTTTGCATATGCAATATGGAACATCATCATTTTCAGAACTGATTCTGCTTTGATAAAATTCTGCTTCTTGTTCGAGCATATCATCATAATTGTTAGAACATGATATACTTGGCTGTTGAACACCACATGATGTGGAAGGAGATTCAGCTAAAAGACCTGAGTTTGTCAATAATTCTGGCAAAATGAATTTCAAGAAGAATGCCTTCAATGATGGCAAGATTGAGTCAAAAAAATTTGCATCTTTGAATATTCACTCACAGAATATACCTTTTTTTGTCCAACAAATAAAATCACAGTAAGCCTTATTACAAATAGAAAGCTGTCCTTGCACTTGATAATAATAATCATGGATAGTTGACAGAGACAACTTTCCATCTGCTTGATTTGCCATGGATTTACATCTCTGTACTTATATGGACACTTCACCTCGATAATACCAGATCACAACAACTACAATCAATAATACCATCTGGGCTGGCACCAAGATTAGGGTAATTCTTGCTGATGACTGATCCATTATCTGGTAGAGAAAAATTTTGATGATCATTTTTCATTAGCTGCACATATTCTTGCTTAGCAGAAACCTCATTTAGACGTCCCCACTTCAAAGATGGGTATATTTGGGTTTACACTTGTATATTGCATGATTGATTTCACCAAAGACATCGGAAACACTCTTTCAGTACACTTGGCAATCTGACCAAACATTGAAGCAGTTAAGCAACCTATTCGATAGTCAAACCATAATGTGGAACGAGATTGTCCTCTTGTACACTTCTCAACGAAAGAGATCTCATCCAAAGTATAGTTTATTGTTTCTTGCACAACCTCTAAAATTTTAACGAGTTCATGTGATGTGCATTGAGTGTGCTTGGGGTCATAAAGGCTAGTGAGTAGAGGAGGTAGATTGCTTTCTACATCTCTTTGTTGAGACGGTTTAGGAGTTGACTTATAACCAGGAGTAACAGTGAACAGAGATGCACTTGGATAAACTTTGTGGATTGCATCAAATAAAACCATTTTTTTCAAAACCGGTAATGGATGACGTGGTGATGTTGTAAGATTGGAATTACAGTGATTTCTTTCACTATAGGTCTTTTAAAGTTGATGTCTTGAATGGTTGATGGTTTTACCTGTTTATAACAAATTCTTTAAAACTGCATTTTTAACAGTGCTGCTTACTTTCTTTGAAAAAGCTTGGTTCCACACACATGGAAGAGACTTACCAGTCTGAGTGTTAATACCCAATCAGAAGCAAGCTTCCATCTTAAATAACACAGCAGCAACATGAGAGCACACTTCCCCTAGGCTAAAATACTATGGTTTGTAAAGTCACTATAACAACAATGAAATGCATCTCACCCAGCAGTGTGCAGTCACAATTGATCCAGATCTCTTCTCAACTGCCACCCAGGGTTTGTGTGGTTTATCATTCAGCTTCTGCGATGGATTAACCTTTGCTTTTAAAATGCAATGTGTGTCATCAATGCCTATACTTGATAAAGGACAGTTTGGACCCAACCACTGCAGACAGATCAAAATGAATATACCACTGCACACAATTTAGGGCAACGAACCTCTGATAATAGTTGTAAGCTTCAAGACTTTTGTATGCTTTGAGCTTCTCCCGTGTGTAATACAGTATCCACTTGGTGCGTCAATAAAATACGTATACAAACTTGGAAAGTCCACAGGGGGCCACAAAAGTACGTCATCAATCCATTCAGTACTGGGGAACTGATACGGGTCCAAGGTTTTGAGAGTTAACATGTTTGATTCGCCCACCCGTCCATAAAGGCATTGTAGCTTCTTCACAATAGCGATCTAAATCGGATCCTTTCAGCGTAGAAATATAGTTTTCTGTCATTGATCGAATATTGTAGAGAAAAGTCCACCGTTTCCACTCTGCTCGTCACTATCAGTACGACAGAATCGTGCCACGTGCAATAGTCTCGTACCCAGACCCATATGTACGTAACGATGATCATCGCTTACAGTATGACATCACGTACAGAGGGTCTGGGAATGAAGTCGTGAGAAATGGTTCTTGGAATGTCGTTGGAATGTACATTGTTACATAATAGTTGTGTCGTCACAAATTCCGACCTACGTCACTGATTCAAAATCAATTATGGACTACTGCTACTTCGGTCGCAAATGATAGATCTACTAAATCACGCGTCTTGTAGGAAAGGGATTGCGGTACTGGTATGTCAGCTAGCTGTAGGCATTCGTGCAGAGGAAGCAGTAGGGGAATTCAGTTGTGGCTACGTATGCAAGAAGTGCTTCGATGCAGTCATAAAATACCAGGCTAAGAAAAAAGCGTTCGTTGCGCTAGAGAAGGACCTGCTTGGCAGGCTATCTGCAAAGACGATGCAATCAGGTGAAGGCAGAGGAGTCAAGCGTCCCCGCGTATCGGTTATGACGAAAAGCCAAGTGTATGTGCACATGCATAGACTGCACATAGACGCCAGACTGATTGATGAGTGAGATAGATAAGGCTGTGTGTGTGTGTGTGATAACTAAGCAGCAGCTGAGCTGAATAGAACAGCTGCTGGGTCACCTTATGTGGTAATAATAAGACCATATGTGGTGAAAATCAAATCACCATCAAAGTTGCAACTAAGGGACTTACTTGGTCCTTCATTAGAGCCTTCAAAGGAGACACGATCAGGGCAATGCTATTTACGTGACTATACATATCGTCAAAAGCAAAGATGGCATAGCACAAGGATTTTCCGCTCCCCGTCGGTAGGGTTACAAACACATCCTTTCCTTCTAGGATTGATTTTATAGCCTTATACTCGTTTGGCCGAAGAGCGGAGTAGTCATTTCAATCACGCCGGACTTTGGGTGTGGTTTCACAATTGGCATGCTAGAAATGCAATTAGCTGATGGCCAAAGCATTGGAATGTCTACGTCACAGATCGCTGCAATTTGATTGGTGCAACAACATTCCGTCGCACTGGAACCATTTCTCACGACTTTATTCCCAGACCCTCTGTACGTGATGTCATACTGTAAGCGATGATCATCGTTACGTACATATGGGTCTGGGTAC
The DNA here is from genome assembly GCA_013339895.1 of Ephydatia muelleri. Taxonomy (NCBI): domain Eukaryota; kingdom Metazoa; phylum Porifera; class Demospongiae; order Spongillida; family Spongillidae; genus Ephydatia; species Ephydatia muelleri. Next base: position 3,439,110 of record JABACO010000023.1, read on the forward strand.
GAGACTACACGTGCAATGGGTTATCGCACAAATGCAATGAGGATAGCAACGTAATAAATGAATTCATAGTGAATATTCATACCAACCAAAAGGGGTCTGAGGGGTCCTGTCGCTATTGATATAACTGTTCTGTTCGTTAATTTTTACTTTATCCTTCACGGAGATACAGCTGTGCAAAGTTAATGCACATTTCCAGCTCGATTCGCACAATTATTGCATGCCAACCTCGTTCCGTTCTCCCATTCCACACTCGTTGTTCCACCCATTCCATTCTCCGCCTTTAAACTAGCCGTTTGCAACTATTTTTGCCTCACCCAGGTGGTGAGTTTATGTAGGTAGTTATATAAAAAAGAAGAGGACTTCTCACTTCGCAAGACGATAGTACTAAAGTAACGGATTCCAATGGTTGCAGTAATCTTGCGCCTCCCATGGCAGTATTCAACACGGCGCGCGTAAGACTATTTGCTACGCACTCGCATAATCCTGTAGTCGTGTATAAAGCTTTCCAATTGGCCATAATCTTTGCTAAATTCTCGTCTTATTCCTGCCTCGCCCACTCGGCTACGATTGCAATGATTTCGGGTTGTTATTTGTTTATAGTTCACATGAACATGCATGCGCTCGTTCTGGCTCACACTTGTGCACACGCTTGCATTGTTGCACACATGGACCTGTACATCATCGTAATGGCATATTCTCACACACACTCAAGTACACAGTACACTTGCACATACCAGATGGGTTATACATGTATGTGGCATATACAATAAACCTATCTGGTACTGATAGTACACACACTCACAAACATTGTGACATGCAGATGCATTCTTTCCATTTATTAAATTTCTGTTGTGCATGTTTGTACAGGCCACTGATTTGATGTACCGACTCTCGTGTATTATCCTCTGTGCAAGTATTCCTTTTGACAACTACAGTTGAGTTCCCATATAACTGGTCCTTCATACTTGACATAGAGCCCTCACTTGAGACTGTGCATATAAGTACATGTAGCTACATGTACTGTCCCATAGGATTGATCCTCTGTACATGCGTCAGGTTCCTTGTAACATGCCTCCTGTTCCCATAGGGTTGGTCCATTGATTGATCCATTTAACACGCATCATGACCCCATAGGATTATACTCTAAAGGTACACATACAATGTACACTTGTCCAACACACTGTTGTATCCACATGGCGCAAAATAACATCACAACATGCCGGTGTAAGGCTTTAAACTATTCCTATGCGCTCACATATTTCTGTGGCCGGTGGAGACACACATGATAAACCCTTGCTCAACTCATCATTCTTTATGCATTTCCAACTAAGCTGTACCACTTGCTGTGACTTCAGTTTCTTTTCGCCCACACCATGGTCAGCTCACAGAGAATATGCCGTGATGCTGGGTTCACACACCCTTATGCATGTGTACCAGTATACATTGTACGGTAAATGAACCTTTACCATTCTTGAACAAAACACTTGCATACACACACTGACATACACACACACAACATGTATGCACTGTTCCACATGTGGCAAAACATGATAACACTGTCTGATAATGACGGTACACCCACATGCATACTGTTTGTGAATGTTGAGTCCTACATGCATTCTATTCATTTTAACTGCCTTTGTACATGTTTGTGCAGGCGGCCACTGATTTTATTTACCAAGCCTTCTGTACTCTCTTGTTTTTCCTCTGTATTGTTGCATGTTCCTCTGTATAAGTAATCTTTATGACAACTACTCTATGTGCGTGTTGAGTTCCCATACAACTGGTCCTTCGTACATGACATAGAGCCCTCACTTGTTACTGTATGTACATAGGTATATATAGCTACCTGCACTGTCCCATAGATAGATCCGTTGTTCACAACCATAGGATTGGTCCTTAAATGGTGTACACTTGCCAAACACATGGCAAAGAATAACACTATGTTCACCGCAACATGCGTAAGGCTTTTTAAGTTCTTACTCATTCACATTATATTTCTGTGGCCAGTTGGAGAAGCATGTGATAAAGCTTTCCTATTTGTCATAACCCTTGCTCAACTTAACCTTGTTTTCATGTATGCCTCTCCAACTAAGTGACTTCAGATTCTATTTGCCCACTGAATTTTTGGCACACACAGGTATATGAACGCACACTGATTGGTTCAAAAAACCTTATGCCTGTGTACCAGTATACATTGTGTAAATGAACCTTTACCATTGTTGCTTGAACAAGAGCACATCACTTGCATGCATGCACACACACACACACACACAAACATGCACTCACACACAAATACGCACACACACAAATACACACACACACACACACACACATACACAAATACTCTCCTAATGTCATGCATGCACTGATGCATACCGGAGATCTATTGGCTGCATTCTGAAGATATCAATAATACTTCTTTCAAGCAAAAATGAATAATTAAATATTAGAATTTAAATGTGAAGAGCTAGGGTGGGTGTGCATCCCTTTGGTTGTAGAGTCCTATGGAAGTTGGGGACCAGAAGCTCAACGTTGTCTCTCCAGACTTGCAGAAAGATTAGCCACCCAACTGGGGCAGCCCAAGTCCTTAACAACTAATCTAATTTATGGCAGATTAAACTTGACCCTGATCAGAGCCAATTCCAGGGCCATTCTATCTAGACTATATGTTTGATAGTGTGTAATGTGTTTATAATATATGTATTAATAATGTTGTAGATGTATTTATAAAAACACATCACATATTTCAATAAAAAAATAAAAATAAAAAAAAGAATTTAATAATGATATAATTTTGTCACCAAAAATGTCGTTTTCAGCTATCGTTCCTTGACTAGATTGTTGGCCACAAAATGCACCTGGGAGAGGGTGGAGTGGGGGGGGGGGGCGGCTTCACAGTCCCTGTAACATGTGTAAGACATTATCTTTCTACACACTCACATCATCTTTATCTTTATCGAGTAAGTAGAAGTGAAGCTTTCCTATTTGGCACAATACTTGGTCAGCTTCTTGCCGCTTCCACTCAGCTATATTTCTTACACACTGCAGAGACTTTGGTCTCTATTTGCCCACGCAATGTTCAACTCACGCAGAGTACATAAACATGACTTCATGCCGGTCACACATGTGCACATTGGTCAGTACAATTCTTGAGTACAACGCACACACACATGCACACAAACACATACAATACTATGCACTATTACACATGTGGCAATACACTCTTATATAATGACTGTACACCCACATGCATTCGAGTGTAAGTCTGTCCTCTGACTCGTTCTCTGCACATTTATCATGAAGTTTGAACAGCACAAGAGGCCACTGATTTTAGTCTCAATTTCTGTTCCACTCTACTGTGTTTTTGCTCTGTATTGTTGTATGTAGTCCTCTCTAGAAGTATTCTCTTCCCTTAGTACACTCTTCTAGAACTCTGTACAAGTGAACATCTCACCTATAACAGCTTACAGCCTTTTTTCTCTTTTGGAGTCTGCCAGCAGTATAATGAATATTGTTACCAGCTTGCATCGGTATGTCTGTGTAAGGTTACCATGGGGGCCCTGACCTACCACAATGTGCAACGATAGTAGGTTCAGTAATTTCATCGCCATGTAGCTAACATCCGAACACGGCCTACTTTCCATGGCCATCAGCACAATGTTGCATGTCTTATATCGCACTATAGTTGAATACTGTACATGTCATGTATACTCATCAGATTTATCAGATTGCTGTTCCTTGCCCTCTCACATGAAGTACAAAGTACATATCATCCTACCTTGTACGCTCATTTAATCCGCTGCTTACAACTAGTGCGCTGTACTTCCACTTCTGGATGAAAAGGATGTATACCACACAGGTTTGTTTTTTTGTTTTTAAGGGGATGGTCTATGGCAATGAACTTTATTGTACATGTATGTGTGTGTGCATGCAACTTTGTGCATGGCAATGTATGTAGGCCTACAGAGAAACAATCCTATGGGTATAGCTACATGTACCGGTACTTGTACCTGTAGTTATTTTGCAAGGGAGGGCTCTATGTTATATACAGAGAACCAGTCAGATGAAAATTGGTTATGAAAAGAATCGTTTTCAGCTTGTTCGCTTCTTCACTCGTAACAACGATAACCACAATAATGTCATGTTTTCATCCAAAATGGCTGCATTGTGACCGTGTTTATGCTACCATGTGACAATAGAAAACGACAGTTTTCATTAAACCAGCGTTCATATAGAACTATCTGCTTTCTATGTGTTGTGAAATTATGGTAGCATAAACACAACGCAATACAAGGCAAACAGCTAAATGTGTTTCGCTCTAAAAGAACACATTGTAGCCGCAGACCTCAAACTGCTCACCGTTTTCAACATTGGCCCAACCAAGCAATGTGGTTATGTGTGTGGTAGTTGCATGCTGTTTCTAGAAGGGGTAGAATGAGCTAAAGATATTTCTGCTTAACGATGGACACAAACTTCCAAAAATGGAAACCAAAAAGTCACGTAACAAGTTTCAATTCCGAACTGGATTTCTTCATTATTGTTTTAAAAACAATTCCAAACATTGAAGCGCAGGGCGGAAACTATAGTCAACTACCACGGGCTTCCACTATAAGGAGGTGATACAGCTTGGAAGTTAGCACCACATTCGAATCTAATTACATTACCATGTAACCGTACAGCTAATTATTTCATGGCACTTGGTTTTACAACAATCAGTATTCGTAGATGTATGAATGAGTATAAAACTAAGCAGTCTATGCTGCAACATTTTTTGCAGGCAGCGTGTGGCTGAGGTAGCATTTTTTTTGTTTGTTTTTTGCATCTTGCCGTGACAATTTCAAGGTCCACATCAACATGCTGTGGTGATCTGCAGGAAAATGATTACCCTAAAGTGTGATGCAACGTCATATGGCAACTAACCTCCGGCCATACCATGTGCCTGTTCACACTGGATAGAAAACTACCTTTTATGTCACTCTCAACACCATGAGGTAGTACTCTACCTCATATGCCTTCAGTACGCGGGAACTCTTGATGAAAATTTATGTCATGAGTAATATTGCTGGGCGCATACCATATTAAGTAAATTTTCAAGTGGCCAGTTTACGTTCACTTTCTGGAGCTGCTTTATGATGCTCCTCAAATCGTGATTTTTTGGTCCCCATCAATAACATCCGTGTTGATGGCTGGAAGTAAATTGCATATATACTATAATCCAAAGTGTGCACTATTTATGATGCATACCTCAAGCTCTTTCACTGTTTGTCTTAACAGTTCTTTTGAACGGTGAGTGCCTTAATATTGGATTGCCATGGTTATAACTTCCAAGCATCCCAAGATGGCCTAATACCTGTCAGATGGTCTGGTTTGGCGTGGAAAATATTTAAGGTAGTGTTCCTTCGCTCCCCACCCCCCCACCCCCATGGTGTGGCAAAATATCATCCGAAATCAGGAACCAAAGAGCACCTGCAGCAAGATCAGTATCATCAACGCTACTGCTATCACTGTCTACACTTGTGTCACCATCTTCCTTGTTACTCCCATCTTGGAGACTTCCATCCGTGTCTTTATCCAGCTAGTAAATACCAGCCAAATTCATCTCTGAAATTTGAAAATTTGATAATACCCGGCCAGTATACTTTACTCAACTGTTTATGTGATTTGTTATGAAACAATGATTTGAATAGATATTAAATTTGTTTCAATCCCTCACATCTGCAACGACCCTGCTTATCACCTGGATTATCAATTATCGATGCCCCTTTTGGATGCTTGCTGTAGGTAATGAGTACCTACTGATAGTTCATAAACCATCTGGGCTCAAAATCGTTGCATCATTTCCTACAACAGTCTCACAACAGACTGGTAATGAAGTCAACATCCTTACTTGTGTGTACATGATCCAAATTCTCCACTTCTAATCGTGTAACCTAAAAAGTTTTCAACTACACATTATGTGGTCAAAACGTTTGAGCCTCCTCACAAAACAAAGAAATGCTCCCACAGTCAAAGAGTTCGATTGCTTTGGCAATCTGGCCTGCATAACACATTACATTTATTTAATGAATCCCTATTTGAATTAAATATACTTCAGAATCCTTGTATTTCCAGACAGAAAGAGATAAGGTTGTGTTTTTTCTGTGCTATGATTCACTGTGAAGTGTGGAGGAGGTATAATGATGTATTAACCAAATGTATGATAGTATGTCATCAAAGAAAAAGGCAGTTCATTGCCAATCTACCTTTAATGTCGTCATTTGCAGCAATTACATGCATGCAGATATCACCTGTATAGAAGGATAAATCAGTGTATGATTATACTGGTACAGATGTGTGTGTTACTAGTCTAACCTTTGAATTCAGCTGATTTTGACAATAGTTTTTGAAAATCACTTCTTTCGAGTGAAAAGGCCTTGTTAGGTTCTGGAACCTTTAATTAACTGACATATTGTGAAGTATTGTAATAATTTCATTTAAATAAGATACCTCAGCTTCTATAGGCCACAACAAATCTGTGAAGCGGCATGGTTTAATCTTAAAACATGGTGGGTTTCTGACTTACAAAAGAGATATTGTCTGGACTTTGTACATCCTTGTTGAAATTACACTCATGGAATGGCTGCATGTTCAGGATTGAATGAAACTCTTATTTGCATGAGCCATAGACAGCTAGACAAATCAATTTAATATGTTGAAAGCCATTTTCATGTGTTGAAAGCCATGCATTACTGCAGTAACAAATAACCTCAACAAGTCATGACATGTTAATTTCTGATGATGGTGCCACACTAACACTAGTGTCAAATTGTAGTAAATCCATTTCTACTTCTCACATAGCAAGAACCTAAGGGTATATACACAATGTACATGTATCAACATCCGTAATCACATTAGCGCTGGAATATTGGAAAAGGAATTCGTTGCTCTGTTGCTAATACTTTCTTGAATTTGATGGCCCAAATTTTATTGACTTCCACTCTGTTGGCTCATGGAAATATAAATTAGAATCTCAGTGCAATAAAAAAGGCTTTTCAACCTCTCTAAAATGAGCAGTATGCAATTCTTAGTTTTCTCCTACTACTTTTAATGTTTCCATAGTTCGCTTGATTTCAGTGAGAGTACCATACTTATTGCAGTGCTGGTCATACACAACATGTTGCAGTGGTTTCCTTTTTTCCATATATCAATTCACATGCATATGCATGCTACACGTTTCTCGATACGGCCTTTCAGTTTGTAGAATGTGAATCAAGTGTGTGCTAAAAGGTTGCACATTGACCTGGGAGATGCCTTCTGTGCTGCTTCTTGTCCACCACTACATGGATGAGATCTTGTATTACCCAGTGGGGATGAAAATATCTATGTTCAAATGGTAAACTAGTCTTGGTCCCAGATTCTCTAAACGCAGCTGTGGATGGATTACATCACGGCATTGTGGTGATGCAAACCATCTGCTGCTGTAGTTCCAGGGTCTGGGGCTGAGACAAATGGTAAACTGCCCACAGCATAGTCTCATCAATGTGAGCAAGATCCTATCATGTCAGCATCGCAATAGTTAGTACTTTTAGTAACAATCTGATTACATCCGAATGTTAATGAAATTATGTGGCTTTGGGACAGTGGCATGCGACACGTAGCATAATGTATTCAGTCCTTATCACTAATCCTCATGTCTGAGGTTATACTTGCTGCCTGAATGACTTTTAATAGAATCTTCAAGATCTATGCTTGCTGCATGACTTTAATGGATCATGACCGAGGTCTATAACACAGGAAAAAGATGAGTCTAATCAAGTTTTGATTTTATAAAGGATTAAAAAATCCTCTGTAAAATCATTGTGTGATTGAACATTAGAATCAGACACATGTGATTTTACTGTTTGATCAAGTAATGATTCCAAAAGGATTATATGGCCTGTGAATTCTATGCTTGCTGCATGACTTAATCTAAGTTTGATGCATGACTTAATAGATCATGCATTTGATGCATGACATAATGGATCATGGCTGAGGTCCATCATTCTATGCTTGATGCCAGCGTGACTTCCTCACAGCCATCACAACTCTTCCACTACCACAATAAGCTATAAATTTACTTTAAAATGTTATACAGTGCATATTTGCAACACACCAAGCTGACAAGACTTTACTAATATAATACTGCCGTCCATCTTCCAGTTGCAGGAAAAATTCAAAAGCTAAGAAGCTAAAGTTTATAAAATGCAGGAATGTTTTACAAATTATAATCTGCCAGTAGTTTATTAATTTCCAGTTTTTCTCCTTGAAAAGGGAAGGGGAGGGGTGTGTTGGCGGGGTGTTGGCATATGGCCGATGGTGGATAAAACATGGAAAGCTGAGTTGTGTGCAAAATTCAGTGTCACTTTCACTTTCAATAAGAAAGCTATGAAGCATATTGCACATGCAGCATGAAGTATACGACGTGTACTGTTTGCACGATGCCTTACAAGTATCAATATATGAATCACTGTAGTCCACAAGTTATAAATCAACCAATCTTTAATGCTACAAATGGCACCGTTGACATTTACAAACCATAATGTACGAACACAACTGCAAATTCTGATGCTGCAACGTCACAGCAGTTGTGTTAGAATGTATTTACACTACATCTATCGGTTCAGCTGTGGCATTAAAATGAGTAAATCTTTCATGGTTGGACGATTCACAGGATCTTCACAGATGCACCTCCTTATAACCGTTGCTATTTCTTGCCACAGCAAAGTGTCAATCAGTGTGTCCATTAGGGTGTAGTCTGGAAACTTTCTAGTTGCCATTTCAAGCAGCAGTATGCCATAACTGTATACATCCATCTTTGGAGACTGCCGTTTGGGATTCAAGGACTCTGGAGCTGCATAGGTTACATTTCCCGGGCCCATGGTTGTCACTTTAGACAGGAAGTTAGCAGACCCATAGTCAGACACCTTAGCTTTCCAGTTACCTGATCCAATTGGCTCGAGAAGCACATTCGCACTGCTAACATCTCGATGGATGATAGGGTCAGGCCTCATTAGATGAAGGTAATTGAGACCACGAGCCAGATCTGTGCTAACAGAGATCACATGACCTCGTGAAAATACTTGACTAGGTGCTTCAATGATGTTTCGCAGGTTTGCTGGCATTAGCTCTGTAACGATTACAGGCCTATTGTCATCCAAGGTGGCTCCAATAAATAGGAGAAGATTGGGATGTCGTACACTTGCTGCTATATTCATCTCCCTGAGAAACAGGTCAATGTTATGTGGTGAGATAATTGCTTCATGTATGAGCTTAGCAGCAACCTTGACACCACGGAACATAGCCACTCTCACCTCACCCCATCCTCCTACACCAAGAGGCTTTCCCTCTATCAGGTCTATCTCATCACGTTCTATTTTCCATGATGACTTCAAATAGTTTGGTATGCCTTGAGTGACTGGGTATCTCAGTTGTGCTTCAGATTGTTGCTTTGACAATACAAGTTCTTTCTCTGCCATTGCAGCCCTCTCATTTGCTTTTCTAGCTTGCTCACCTCTCTCTTCTGCCAAATGAACTTGATGTCTGATTTGCTGTTGCAATGCTTCATTTTGTTGCTTAGTTTCAAGAAGCAGTTGCTCAGCTTTTGCTGCTCTCTGTTCTGCTCTTAGAGTTTTCTCCTTTGAGTTTCTAGCTTCCTCTTCTGCTCTTGTTGCTCTCTCTTCTGCTTGTTGAACCTGTTGTCTGATGTGCTGTTGCAATGCATCATTCTGTTCCATGTGTTCAAGATTCATGCCATTATGCATACAATATAAGATTTGCATTTCACACATACAACTAAGAATGCATCCATTTCCTTTACAACAAGTACATAAATGCACCTATAATGTTAGACTGTACGCAACTACAAATAAACATCCATTTATGCATTTACAACGTCTGTCACACACCATAAAGGTTAGCCTGATGATTGTACATGTACACCTCACCTTGCTTTGGAAATTCTTCAATACTTCAATGATATCTTTGTGACCTTTTTCAACTGCTATGTCCATGGGTGTTTTTCCATTCTGAGGATTACACATTACATCTTGATTATGTACACTGTGACATTCCAGCGCAAAATTAACAGTGTAACAAGCGGCAAAGACACAGAATGTAACACAGAACACTGACAACACACAATTATAAAGGTATCGAAAAATGTGGTTTACACAAACTGGTTTAACGAGTACATTGTCAAAGCCTACAGTTGGTACTTGCAGTCCGATTCCACATCTCTTCCACCTTAGCTAGGCAACACGATGAGCAATGTTGTTGCCTTGAGTGTTTTGTGGTAATTAGTGGTGTGTGTCTCTGTGTGGGCTTCCTTGAACATGGGTGTATAGACACGCCCACCGGAACTAACTTGCCCGACTTTACTGCAGGTGAAACAGGGGAGGGGTCGACTTCAAGAGCAGAGGGTTGTTCTAGTGATGCCTCGAGTTCTTAGCTGCAGTGACATCACTCTCTCTCCCTCTCCAAGCATCTTGCGATTGCTCCACATCAGTGCGGACCTAAAGTGGTCAAACTGATGACGCCACCGTCTGTCGTCATTCAACTCCACTACGAGGAACCCAGTTGAGTGATCCTTGAAACTTCTGGCATGCACCGGATCACCTGGACTGAATGAACATGACTTCGCTTCTTGGTTGTGGGAGATCTTTTTGATGTTGCTGGTCTGAGAAACATTGATGGCTAAATCCAGGTGTACATTGTCCAGCAACGACTTAGCAGCAACTCAGCCTGAGTATGGCCTAGAGTGGCTTATGGTGTGAGCCAATATGTGAATAAGAAAAAAGAAAGCTTGTTTCCACATCTACATGCATCAGACTTCTTGATAGCCTCTGTAAAGGTCTGGACACAGCGTTTAGCTAAACTGTTGCTGGAAGAATGGTAAGACCATTGCAGGTGACTAAGGTTTTGGACTCTCTGCTTGTAAGGCGCTGCAGTTATCTGACACGAGCTGTTCTGGAATGCTGTGAGTAACATTACACAAGAACCAGATAGCACTCTGAGATGAACATGAAGGAACAATGCCTACTTCCAGCCACTTGGAATGCACATCCACCAAGATGATAAAGTGTTTGCCTATGAAGGGATCGGTAAAATCAATGTGGAGGCGAGAAGGCGGTTTGTCTGGGACTCCCAAGGTGCAAGGTGCTATAGGCGAGGGATGTAGCATTTGCTTGACACAAGTGGCAAGTTTTGCCCTTGTCCTCTAGGTCCTTGTCTATACCACCACAAGACTATGCCTCTGGCTAGCAATTTCATTCCGATATCCTGGGGTGTGCATCCTGGAGGATCTGTAACACTGCCTTCTGACCTACAACTGCAACAACCACACGACTACCCCCACAGCACACATCTGTCTCATACGCTCATTTCACACCTTACATAAAGGGGTGGAACTCAGGCTTGTTGCCATTTACATGTTGTACAACAAAAGTACATGTAAAATAAAGTGAGTGTGGCAATGAGATTGTGTTCGATGGCCAACCGTTGTATCCACTCCTATGAGCTGGTCACAAGGAATCTTTGTTCTAATCTCTTATGCATCAATATAAAATGATCCTTCCTGACATGTACAGTATCAAGTGTGCACTACATGATTGAATATCCTAGCATTACACTACAGCATGTACATCAGTGCTGGTCGAATGCATAATAGTATTTGTGTGGCTCCACACTTGATTTTTTTATCTCTCCACCTCCTCCCCATACCACCACCACCCATTTAGTAATGGCCACCCACACAGGGAGTCCCATACACATACAAGTGCATGCAGCAGGTGCATATGCATGTGACAAGTGTGGTAAACTTCAAGCTCCTTTGTGGAAATATCAATGACCTCAGTCTTGAATATTTTGCCACTACTAGAGAAATGTTCCTGACCATTATCAATTCAAGCTTCTCTGATTATTATATGTTAACAATGTTTTGATCGATTAGCCTCATTCAGAAAGTCCAGTGTCATTCACATCACTAATATAGCACCTCCACACAGCTAGCTGGATGATAGGTACCTTCATGCCTATACAATTGAATCCACCAGTAACTCAGATGAGGTCATGTATTGATACACATACTGTAGCTATCACAAACTGGGTCGCGATGCATTGAAAAACCATATCCCGAAACTTGAAATGACCAATAATTTGGGACAGTACAGTACACTGTAGATGTACACAGCAACACTGTAACTAAGGTAACAATCACACAAGCACACACAATTGCCACTAAATGTAGAGACCACATATCAAGCATCCATACCAATAGACATGTAATGATCTGAACTACATGTATGTGAACATACTAACACTATCCTGATATATGGCGTATATTGTGCATCATGAGTACAATGACCAGGTTCATCAAACTTCTAGGCGCTTTTGTTCTAAGATCATTTCTAAATGCATCTTATTATAACAGCATTCTTTGAGACAAAGTTGAACACATCTCTTCTAAGTCTGTAACTGTGTTTTGAACATAAAATGTTGTAATTGATTATAAATGGTTGTGGGCTTGCATATACATGCACGCATCAATCTGTTTGCTTTGACATCACTTTGTTAACTGCATGTATCAGCACACAGGCTAGGCTGTCACACACACAATATATAGGTATGTTCATATATTATAATGAGTTACAAGTAGTCTACCTACACACTGTACCTTAGTGGCCTGATTGACATTAGCTCCTGCTTCAATCAGTGTCTTCACTATGTCAAGATGTCCTTTATAACTTGCTTTGTACAGTGGACTCCAACCATCCTGCAATACAAATGTCATCATAACCAGAGGCTGGACCAGTGGAGGTGAGTGTTGAAGTATTACATGACAAATGTATCAACATTTCTGTACAGTCACAATAATACGTAGAATATAGTAAGATCATTATAGTATTCATCAGTGTAGGCGCTTTGTTCTACGATCATTTCTAAATGCATCTTATTACGACAGCCTTGTTTTGAGACAATGTTTTATACATTTGTCAGTCTACTACTGTATCTTGCACAAAAAATTCTGTATGTAATTACAAATGGTTGTGGGTTTGCATAGACATGCATGTATTGCTTCAAAGTTGCTCTGTTAACTGTGTAACACGACTCATAGACACCTAAACTGTTAGCTAATGACCATATTGGTTCTAAATATTGTACCCTTCCAGAATATTCTTGCCATGTCCTATATATGTGCTGTACCTTCTTATGTATTCAGTAACATTATAGTGAACCTTGTCACATTGGCGTAGTCGGCAGGATGGCAACCCAACCGTTAGTAATGCCTGAAATTTTCAACGGCAAAACCAGTTGGGATCAGTGGATCTACCATTTCGAAAATGTTGCAGCCCAAGTTTAGTGCAAGGCAGAAGTGCCCCAAAACAATCGACGTCTGCAAAGTTGACGCAAACGACGCAGTTGATGCAATCGAAGAGCCGAAACCGATAGGAGCTAATGTGGTAACACCTTTACCTGATATGATGAAACAGGTGATGGACAGGCTAGAGAAACTCGAGGCCAGGATAGACCGACCTGCATCACAGGTGCTCGACCAAACCATACTCCTCTTACGTGTTGGAACTTTGGAAAGACTGGCAATATTGCCTGTTTGTGCCTGCTTCTCCTCGGCATCAGGAAAACGGGTAACACTCGACGGATTGAGCCCATCCGTCTAGGGCCGAGATAACCCAGCTCTAGTCAATGACATTGTAATTGCAACGTTACCACATGAAACATTGATTCGTGCATGGGCGTGTACATGGGACTAAGGTGCGCTTCCTCGTTGATACCGGAGCTGCTGTTTCGTTGCTCAACAGCATCGTGTGGCGTAAATTCTCTGTTATAGCCTCACTAAGGCTGCAACCATGGCTTGGAGCCCTTGTCATTAGTGTTGATGGTTCTCAATAGTGTGCGTTGGGCCAAGCACTACTTCCCCTTAATTGAAACACCAACTATTCCGACGTCGCTAGCGGTTGTCGACACACTGAGAACAGAAGGAATACACGGGATGCATCATGAGTACAATGATCAGGTTTATCAAAAACTTGTAGGTGCGTCTGTTATACGATGCATCTTATTACAAAGTTGAATACATCTCTTCTAAGTCTGCTACTGTATTAAAATCTTGTAATCGATTATAAAGGTTTGTCGGCTTGCATATACATGCACGCATCAATTTGATTGCTTTGACATCACTTTGTTAACTGCATGTATCAGCACACAGGCTATGCTGTCACACACACAATATGTAGGTGTGTTCATACACAAAAGGCTACATGAAGTCTACCTACACACTGTACCTCAGTGGCCTGATTGACCCTAGCTCCAGCTTCAATCAGTGTCTTCACTATGTCATGATGTCCTGTGCCACTTGCTGCGTACAGTGGACTCCAACCATCCTGCAATACAAATGTCATCATAACCAGAGGCTGTACCAGTGGAGGTGAGTGTTGAAGTATTACATGACAAATGTACATGCCAACATTTCTGTACATGCAAATCAATATTGTTTGATCATTATAATATTCACCAGTGATTTACTGTCAGCTGTCATTCAACTCCACTATGATAAACAAGGGACCTGACAACAAAGTGAATGGTTCCAGGAACCCAGTTGAGTGATCCTTGAAACTTCTGGCATGCACCGGATCACCTGGACTGAATGAACATGACTTGGCTTCTTGGATGTAGGAGATCTTTTTGATGTTGCTGGTCTGAGAAACATTGATGGCTAAATCCAGGTGTACATTGTCCAGCAACGACTTAGCAGCAACTCAGCCTGAGTATGGCCTAGAGTGGCTTATGGTGTGAGCCAATATGTGAATAAGAAAAAAGAAGGCTTGTTTCCACATCTACATGCATCAGACTTCTTGATAGCCTCTGTAAAGGTCTGGACACAGCGTTTAGCTAAACTGTTGCTGGAAGAATGGTAAGACCATTGCAGGTGACTAAGGTTTTGGACTCTCTGCTTGTAAGGCGCTGCAGTTATCTGACACGAGCTGTTCTGGAATGCTGGGAGTAACATTACACAAGAACCTGATAGCACTCTGAGATGAACTTGAAGGAACAATGCCTACTTCCAGCCACTTGGAATGCACATCCACCAAGATGATAAAGTGTTTGCCTATGAAGGGATCGGTAAAATCAATGTGAAGGCGAGAAAGCGGTTCGTCTGGGACTCCCAAAGTGCAAGGTGCAAGGATCTGTAACACCGCCTTCTGACCTACAACTGGAACAACCACATGACTACCCCCAAAGCACACATCCGTCTCATACTCTCATTTCCCACCCCCCTCTACGTAAAGGGGTGGAACTTAAGTAAACAGCACAGTTACGTGTATTACTACATGATTGAATATCCTAGCATTACACTACAGCATGTACATCAGTGCTGGCAGAATGCATAATAGTATTTGTGTGGCTCCACACTTGATATTATATCTCTCCACCTCCTCCCCACACCACCACCACCCGTTTAGTAATGGCCACCCACACAGGGAGTCCCATACACATACAAGTGCATGCAGCAGGTGCATATGCATGTGACAAGTGTGGTAAACTTCAAGCTCCTTTGTGGAAATTTCAATGACCTCTTGAATAATTTGCCACTCTAGAGAAATGTTCCTGACCATAAATCAATTCATGCTTCTATTATAATTCTAATCATTACGAGCACACACAATTGACACTAAAAAGGCTATGGTTGCTGGAAGGTTTGCCACAGAAGTCACAGGTCCTTGTTGCTAGATCCCTACTTGAATCCAGTGGAACAAGCATCCCCATCTGGTTGTGTATCCCTACTGACAAGCCTATCACACTGTACAGAACAACAAAGGTGGGCATGATGGAGGAGGTGGAGGAGAGACAAGTAGGAGCAGTCTCCACACAGAGAGACAGTACAAGCACAACCAGTCTCTCCAGGAAAGAATAGCTACTTACAATGTTTAGCGAATTCCACTTCGAAACACCTTACAACCAGCCAGACGAACGCCCTCATTTCACTCCTGTTGAAGTACTCTGACATCTTCCCCACTCCACAGGAGCCCTAGACCTCACATCAAAGCTGCATCTCAGTATTGCCACAGGATCAGCTCACCCTATTCGCCAGCAGGTCCGACAAGTGCCCACAGCACAAAGAGAGGTGGTCTAGAGGCATGGTATGAGATAACGTGATTCAGCCGTCCAGTAGCCCTTGGGCATCACCGATCGTATTAGCAACAAAGAAAGACGGATCTCCACGTTTTTGTGTGGACTATCGTAAACTGAATGAAGTGACACAAAAAGAATGTGTATCACTGCCACGGATTGGCAGAATCTTAACCCTGGAACTTGGAAGTGAAGACTGGCAAAAAACTGCTTTTTGCACTGCTGAAGGGCTTTTTGAATTCAAAGTCATGCCCTTTGCCCTTTGAATTGCACCTACCACCTTTCAAAACGGTTCTCAGCGGCCTCCAGGGGACAAGCAGCTTGGTGTACCTTGATGACATCATTGTCATGGGTAAGACATTTGCAGAGCATTTGAACCATTTGGATCTGGTGTTCTCACGCATAAGAGATGCAGGGTTTAAGATAACCAGAAAAGTATTAGAGAAGTCTGCTACCTAGGCTACCATAGTGTCCAAAGGATGGCATTGCAGTTGACCCAGAGAGAACTGCAAAAGTGCAGCATTGGCCCATTCCAGCATTTGTCAAGGAAGTGCAACAATTCCTTGGACTGGCCAACTATTACCATCGGTTTATACAAAACTTTGCTCACATTGCTAAACTACTACACAAACTGACTGAACGCACTACTTCCTTTAATTGGACAAGTGAGTGTCAGCAGTCATTGGAGCACCTCTTCAATCATTTCTCATACCCCGTCCTGAGTTACCCTAACTTTAAGTTGCCATTCCTTCTGGACCCTTATGCTAGTAATGATGCTATATAGGAGCTGGATTGTCTCAACTAGATGAGCATGTAACGATCGAGTGTTGGTATATACCAGTTGGTTACTGAGCAAGGCAGAAAGAACTATTGTGTGACTAGGAAGGAGCTACTTTCTGTGGTGTCATTTACAGCCCACTTTCGACTCCACCTTTTGGGACATTGCAAACCGACCATGCTCCACTGACCTGGCTATATGGTGTTAAAGAACCTGAAGGTCAAGTGGCACTTTGGTTAGAAAAACTACAGGAGTTGGACTTCAAGATCATCCACCAGCCAGGTCAGTGACATCAGAATGCTTTCCAGGTTGCAATGTGGCCACACGGGGGAGGACGATAAGAACAATGACCATAGCCACGTTACAGCTATCTTCATACGTCTCTGCCAACATCAAAGAGAAGCAGATGGAGGACCAGGAGCTCCAGCTTATCATCAATGCAAAGCAGTTCAATGAGCATATTACTCCGGCACAAGAAGCAGCACAAAGCCTTGAACTGCGTCAGCTGTTACAAATTCGGGACCATTTCCCCGTTTCCAATGGAGTGTTGTATCGATTTTTCCTGGACAAGGTACAGCCATCAGGTATCCACTACAGACTCGTGGTTCCACAATGCCTGCGAGATAAGGTCCTAGAAGGAGTTCATGAAAGTGCAATGGGTGGACACTTAGGAGATGAGAAAACTCTCCAAAAGCTGAAGGAACAGTTTTACTGGCTGGGGCATTGCCAGTCTGTTTGGAAGTGGTGTCGTACCTGTTTCCCCTGCTGTCAACGTAAAATACCAGCACCTAAAAACAGAGCACCAGGTCACCTATGCAAATAGTAGCTGTTGATATTGTGGGACCGCTCCCAACAACAGCATCTGGAACAAATGTGTCCTGGTGGCAGGGGACTGCTTTACTAAATGGATGGAGGCAAACGCAATCCCCAATCAGGAAGCAGTAGCTGTGGCAAAAAAGCGACTGGATGAGATGTTCTGCTGGTTCTCTCTACCAGAAAAGTTACACTCTGACCAAGGAAGTCAGTTCGAGGGAGAAGTGGTGACACAGCTGTGTTAACTTGTTGCAATTGAAAAGACGCGCACTACACTGTACCATCCTCAGTCTGATGGTCTTGTAGAGATCGACATTCAACAGAACTCTCTTGAGTATGCTGGCCACGTATTTGGATGACCAGCCAAATGAGTGGGATGAAAATTTGAGCAAACTGTGTATGACCTGCAACTCCAGTGTCCAAAGCACCACAGGATACTGACCATACTTCTTGATGTTTGGACGTGACGCTCGCCTCCCTATGGACATCATTTACGACACCACTACACCTGATGGGATAGAGCAGCAACCATATACTGCATATGTCAAAAATCAGACTGACAGAAGCATTTAGACAAGTGTGAGAAAACAGCGGTAGCTCCCAAACGAAACTTTACAATAAGAAAGATCATGGTCAACCACTTGTAAATGGTGATAATCGGTTCAGCAATTCAACGTGGTATCCTCAAAGGGCAATCTCGAAAACTGCATCAGCCATGGAGTGGGCCATACAGAATACGAAGAAAAATGACTGAGGTTACCTACCAGATACAACACACTGGTATTCACAAGCTGAAGATGGTCCGCTTCAACTGGCTCAAAAGGTTGCCCTAAAAACATACGTCTACCTACACGAAAAAGCCCATCAGTACCATCATCTGAGCCAGCTGGCTCCTCACTGGAATAACTCGAGGAAGAAGAACCTCAGACCCCTACCTTCACCTCCAATCAACCCACGCTACCCACCTCAGGAGACACGACCCCCAGACAGGCTTGTATATTAATGCTGAACATGAGACAGGTGTTCTTATTGGAAGGGAGCATATGTAATGTGACTCATAGACACCTAAACTGTTAACTAATGATCTTACTGGTTATAAATGTTGTACCCTTTCAGAATGTTCTATCTATATATGTGTTATACCTTCTTAGGTATTCAGTAACATTATAGTGAACCTTGTCAAAACTGCATGTATCAGCTCACAGGCTATGTTGACACACACACAATACGTAGGTGTGTTCATATATTACAATGACATTAGAGGCTACATGGAGTCTACCTACAAACTGTACCTCAGTGGCCTGATTGACATTAGCTCCAGCTTCAATCAGTGTCTTCACTATGTCAAGATGTCCTGCGTCACTTGCTGTGTACAGTGGACTCCAACCACACTGCAATACAAATGTCATCATAACCAGAGGCTGGACCAGTGGAGGTGAGTGTTGAAGTATTACATGACAGATGTACATGCCAACATTTCTGTACATGCACATTAATAACTAGAATATTGTTAGATCATTATAGTATTCACCACTGATTTACTATTTGACATCAACAATATTTTGGGACAGCATAGTACTTTATATAATCTAGACCACATACAGAACAGTGTACATGTTCACAGCAACACTGTAAAGTAATCACAAAGTTAAGAATCACACAAGCACATACATTTGCCACTAAATGCACATATCAAGCATCCATACACACCTGCACCAATAGACATGTAATGATCTGAACTACATGTATGTGAACATACTAACACTATCCTGATATATGGCGTATATTGTGCATCATGAGTACAATGATCAGGTTCATCAAACTTCTAGGCGCTTTTGTTCTAAGATCATTTCTAAATGCATCTTATTATGACTGCATTCTTTGAGACAAAGTTGAACACATCTCTTCTAAGTCTGCTACTGTATTTGAATATAAAATCTTGTAATTGATTATAAAGGTTTGTGGGCTTGCATATACATGCACGCATCAATCTGATTGCTTTGACATCACTTTGTTAACTGCATGTATCAGCACACGGCTATGCTGTCACACACACAATATATATATATTATAATGAGTTACAAGTAGTCTACCTACACACTGTACCTTCTTAGTGGCCTCATTGACATTAGCTCTTGCTTCAATCAGTGTCTTCACTATGTCAAGATGTCCTGCGTTACTTGCTGCGTACAGTGACTCCAACCATCCTGCAATACAAGCGTACAGAGGCTGGACCAGTGGAGGTGAGTGTTGAAGTATTACATGACAGATGTATCAACATTTCTGTACAGTCACAATAATACCTAGAATATTGTAAGATCATTATAGTATTCACCAGTGTAGGCGCTTTGTTCTACGATCATTTCTAAATGCATCTTATTACGACAGCCTTGTTTTGAGACAATGTTTTATACATTTGTCAGTCTACTACTGTATTTTGCACAAAAAATTCTGTATGTAATTACAAATGGTTGTGGGTTTGCATAGACATGCATGTATTGCTTCAAAGTTGCTCTGTTAACTGTGTAACATGACTCATAGACACCTAAACTGTTAGCTAATGACCATATTGGTTCTAAATATTGTACCCTTCCAGAATATTCTTGCCATGTCCTATATATGTGCTGTACCTTCTTATGTATTCAGCAATTTTATTGTAAACCTTGTCACATTGGCGTAGTCAGCAGGATGGCAACCCAACCGTTAGTAATGCCTGAAATTTTCAACAGCGAAACCAGTTGGGATCAGTGGATCTACCATTTCGAAAATGTTGCAGCGGTGAACAAATGAGACAAAGCAGCCAGCTTGTGCTGTCTGAAAAGTATGACTAATAGGCTGTGCTCAAACAGCCTTATAGTGCCTTTCAAACGAGGTTACATCGGACAACAAACTAGCAATCAAAGCGCTCCAAGAGTGGTTTGAGCCATCGTGTCGTAAAGAGCGCTACCAAGCACAGTTTCAAGCAAGCTGGAAGAAAAAGGACAAGGGTTGGCTGACCTTGCGGATGGGCTCACAAACCTGGTGGATATAGCCTATCCAGAGTTAGAAGATATGGCCAAGGAACAGCTCGCGCTGAACCACTTTCTTTCCCAGATTGAAAGCCCACACATCACGTTTAGTGCAAGGCAGAAGCGCCCCAAAACAATTGACGTCTGCAAAGTTGACGCAAACGATGCACTTGACGCAATCGAAGAGCCGAAACTGATCGGAGCTAATGTGGTGACATCTTTACCCGATATGATGAAACAGGTGATGGACAGGCTAGAGAAAGGATAGACCGACCTGCATCACAGGCGCTCGACCAATCCATACTCCTCTTACGTGTTGGAACTTTGGAAAGACTGGCAATATTGCCCATTCGTGCCTGCTTCTCCTCGGCATCAGGAAAACGGGTAACACTCGACGGATTGAGCCCATCTGTCTAGGGCTGAGATAACCCAGCTCTAGTCAATGACATTGTAATTGCAACGTTACCACATGAAACATTGTTTCGTGCATGGGCGTGTACATGGGACTAAGGTGCGCTTCCTCGTTGATACCGGAGCTGCTATTTCGTTGCTCAACAGCACCGTGTGGCGTACATTCTCTGTTATAGCCTCACTAAGGCTGCAACCATGGCTTGGAGCTCGTGTCATTGGTGTTGATGGTTCTCGATTATGTGCGTTGGGCCAAGCACGACTTCCACTTAATTGAAACACCAACTATTTCAACGTCGATAGCGGTTGTCGACGCACTGAGAACAGAAGAAACACTCGGGATGCATATCCTTAGGAAACACCGGTGCACCATTGATATTCCCGGTGACAGCATGCTACTGGCTCATCAAAGGATTACGGTTCCATTACAAAGATCAGATTGAAACAGTTCCTGTTATCCAGCCAGATTTGTCCAAACTGTTAAGAATCCACCAAGATCCGAACTTGAAACTGTGGGAGAATGGTCAGTACTGGTACCTGATTGCCATAAAAGGCTACGGTTGCTGGAAGGTTTGCCACAGAAGTCACAGGTCCCTGTTGCTAGATCCCTACTTGAATCCAGTGGAACAAGCATCCCCATCTGGTTGTGTAACCCTACTGACAAGCCTATCATACTGTACAGCACAACAAAGGTGGGCATGATGGAGGAGGTGGAGGAGAGACAAGTAGGAGCAGTCTCCACACAGAGAGACAGTACAAGCACAACCAGTCTCTCCAGGAAAGAATAGCTCCTTACAATGTTTAGCAAATTCCGCTTCGAAACACCTTACAACCAGCCAGACGAAAGCCCTCACTTCACTCCTGTTGAAGTACTCTGACATCTTCCCCACTCCACAGGAGCCCTAGGCCGCACATCAAAGCTGCATCTCAGTATTGACACAGGATCAGCTCACCCTATTCGCCAGCAGGTCCGACAAGTGCCCACAGCACAAAGAGAGGTGGTCTAGAGGCATGGTATGAGATAACGTGATTCAGCCGTCCAGTAGCCCTTGGGCATCACCGATTGTATTAGCAACAAAGAATGATGATCTCCACATTTTGTGTGGACTACCGTAAACTGAATGAAGTGACACAAAAGGATGTATACCTGCCATGGATTGACGAGACACTAGAAACATTGGCAGAAACACAACTGTTTTCGACCCTGGACCTTACCAGCGGCTATTGGCAGGTGGAACTTGGAAGTGAATACTGGCAAACAAACTGCTTTGTGCAAAGCTGAAGGGCTTTTTGAATTCAACATCATGCCGTTTGTCCTTTGAAATGCACCTGCCACCTTTCAAAGACTTGAGCTTGGTTCTCAGCGGCCTACAAGGGACAACCTGCCTGGTGTACGTTGATGACATCATTGTCATGGGTAAGACATTTGCAGAGCATTTGAACAATTTGGATCTGGCGTTCTCGCACAGTGTCCAAAGGATGGCATTGCAGTTGACCCAGAGAGAACTGCAAAAGTGCAGCATTGGCCCATTCCAGCATTTGTCAAGGAAGTGCAACAATTCCTTGGACTGGCCAACTATTACCATCGGTTTATACAAAACTTTGCTCACATTGCTAAACCGCTACACAAACTGACTGAACGCACTACTTCCTTTAATTGAACAAGTGAGTGTCAGCAGTCATTGGAGCACCTCTTCAATCTTTTCTCATACCCCGTTCTGAGTTACGCTTACATTAAGCTGCCATTCCTTCTGGACCTTGATGCTAGTAGTGATGCTATAGGAGCTGTATTGTCTCAACTGGATGAGCATGTACTATTGTGTGACTAGGAAGGAGCTACTTTCTGTGGTGTCATTTACAGCCCACTTTCGACTCTACCTTTTGGGACATCGCTCCACATTGCAAACCGACCATGCTCCACTGACCTGGCTATATGGTGTTAAAGAACCTGAAGGTCAAGTGGCACTTTGGTTAGAAAAACTACAGGAGTTGGACTTCAAGATCATCCACCAGCCAGGTCAGTGACATCAGAATGCTTTCCAGGTTGCAATGTGGCCACACGGGGGAGGACGATAAGAACAATGACCATAGCCACGTTACAGCTATCTTCATACGTCTCTGCCAACATCAAAGAGAAGCAGATGGAGGACCAGGAGCTCCAGCTTATCATCAATGCAAAGCAGTTCAATGAGCATATTACTCCGGCACAAGAAGCAGCACAAAGCCTTGAACTGCGTTGGCTGTTAAAAATATGGGACCAGTTCCCCGTTTCCAATGGAGTGTTGTATCCGCTTTTCCTGGACACGGCACAGACTCATGGTTCCACAATGCCTGCGAGATAATGGTCAACCACTTGTAGATGGTGATAATAGTTTAGCAGTTCAACCTGGTCATCCTCAAAGGGCAATCTCAGAAACTGCATCAGCCATGGAGTGGGCCATACAGAATACGATGAAAAATGTCTGAGGTTACCTACCAGATACAGCACACTGGTATTCACAAGCTGAAGATGGTCCGCTTCAACTGGTTCAAAAGGTTGCCCTAAAAACATACGTCTACCTACACGAAAAAGCCCATCAGTACCATCATCTGAGCCAGCTAAATCACCCTCCTGTGGGCTCCTCACTGAATTACTCAAGGAAGAAGAACCCCAGACCCCACTCTCACCTCCAATCAACCCACGCTACCCACCTCAGGAGACATGACCCCCAGACAGGCTTGTATATTAATGCTGAACATGAGACAGGTGTTCTTATTGGAAGGGAGCATATGTAATGTGACTCATAGACACCTAAACTGTTAACTAATGACCTTACTGGTTCTAAATGTTGTACCCTTCCAGAATGTTCTTGCCATGTCCTCCTATATACCTTCTAACTTATTCAGTAACATTATAGTGAACTTTGTCGCAACTGCGTGTATCAGCTCAGAGGCTATGCTGAAATACGCACAATATTTAGGTATGTTCATATTATACAATGACACTAAAGGCTACATGGTGTACCTTATTAGCTGCCTGATTGACATTAGCTCCTGCTTCAATGAGTGTCTTCACTATTTCTAGATGTCCTTTATCACTTGCTTTGTGCAGTGGACTCCAACCATCCTGCAATACAAATGTCATCATAACCAGAGGCTGGACCAGTGGAGGTGAGTGTTGAAGTATTACATGACAGATGTACAATTCAACATGTACAGCTGCATAAGTTACATACGTGTATTCAACACTCATCATCACATAGCGAATGCAAGAGGACTTCACCATAAGGTCTATGGGATACCACCTGTTTGGTAAAGGACAATGAGATGGCAATCCACTGTAGCACTAAACGCTATGATGTTACTTGCATGTACAGCAAAAGGATGGAGTAGGGAAGGGAGTATAATCAATGCCCTCACTCGCCACATACACTGAACATATAAACTGTACTTTAATTATGGGGGCTCCATGATCTCATGCGAACTAAATTACATGTGCTGGGTCAGACTCGGCTCAACCCTG
Source organism: Ephydatia muelleri (assembly GCA_013339895.1). Classification (NCBI taxonomy): domain Eukaryota; kingdom Metazoa; phylum Porifera; class Demospongiae; order Spongillida; family Spongillidae; genus Ephydatia; species Ephydatia muelleri. The sequence goes on from JABACO010000023.1 coordinate 3,463,783, forward strand.
ATCAGACCGACGCGGGGCCGATTCTCTGGGCTGCATCTTTTCCACTACATCACTGTCACGACGATGCTCTATTGCGGTTGGGTCATGCTCAAAAGACACACCTACCTTATCCGTTACATTTACGCCCACATGACCCTCTCTCAGCAGTCTCCTCACGGCGGCTATGTCTCCATTCCTGGCTGCCGTGATCAGTTCCATTGTTGCCTGTGCGCAACAAAAATTTCCCTCAGAAATCGACCTCACTAACACGCCTTCACGGCGGTCTGCTCTCATTGAACGCGTGGAAACTAGGCCCTACGCCCCAAAATATTGAAGTGGTTGCGTCACCCCATAGCAACGAACCTAGCAACCGATGTCCTTTAGAACCAGCTGTGCACGAGGTACATGAAACGTAATCAACACCTAAAAGCCATACTAGCAGTGACAAACACCTCTGACCTTTATTGTAGGCATAAATCACGTGGCCTGGCGTTGCGGCTCTGGTTCTTCGACAGCTATTGACTTACGCACGGTGAACATCGACCGCGTGTGTTCAAAAAACGATAACGACGCTCGGTGACTGAGATGGAACATGCCAAAACCACCACGGCAAAGTTAGTTGAATGTACTGTCATTTTTTCGTATAGTTTAACGGTAACGAATTTTCTGAAGTAGTTTTCAAGCCTTTGGAAATCCACCATTTTTGTGTCTTTTGGGAGTGGGCGCAATGAAGTTTGGTTTTACATTTGACTTCATGTTAATGTGTATATAGATTGACCTTGAACTGCATGAATTACATAGCTATAGTATTCTTTACTCTCTTGGCTGGAGGGGGGATGGCAGCTACCAATTGTGGTTCAATACTTAGCAAGTGTTCTTTCACTATGCACATCAGGTTCTGCATGCGGTCTTTGATAGGAGCAAATGCCAAGCCAAGTCGATTAAATTTGGCATGGATTGACTCGTCCCCCTGTTCACCTAGGAGGCCAAAGCCAACATGGTTAGTATTTGCCCACTGCACAGTATGGTCCTCCAATAGGTGCATTTTAATTGGGACTGTTGCCTCAGGATGTGTCCCGGAAAAAGGCCATGAACTCTTGAATAGCCTATTTAGTTGAAATGAAGCATATTGTGAACTCTACATGTACACTGAACGTTGTTTCCCTACCTAGTCTAGTGTGGTGCTGCATCAATGAAGTTCTGATCACATATATTGTGACATTTTCCATTTAAGGAGAGTGTGGTGATGAACTTTGACACTTGACCGGCTACCTCTCCAGATCAGTGGGGCAGTTTCTCTTGTGCCATCTTTGATATAGATGTGCACAGAGTCTGGATGTTAGGTACCTGTAAATGTTTAACTTGCATGAATTATTCACATAAACATAGCACATGTACACTATCTTTAATGCCTTGTGTACATGGTTGCCTTTAATGCCTTGTGTACATGGTTGCCAATAAATGCCTCTCCCCCCCCCCCCCCCCCCCCCAAATACTGCTGTCGTACACCAAATGATTGCATAGCATTGTCAAGTGTCTTGTCAAAGGGCCCTTCTTTTTCAGAGTACCCTCTTTTCACAGTTGCTGTGCATTTCGCCACTTCTGCTTCCTATATTGAACTAACTTGAATACATTTGCCTTCACAGATTTCTTTTTTTTTTGCAGCAGATTGCTTCAAAAAATCCACAGCAAGAGGGATTTCCTCTCCATGAACTAAGGTCACATATGCTGCTACCTGCTGCAACACTTCCTGTGAATGCTGAGCAGTTTCAAGGTCTCCTTGGAGCAATGGAAGCCGACTCAGGTGTAAGTGATGGTAGTCACCAGCCTTAACATCCCTGCTGCAGTCTGTACAAATATACCAAAACATCCGATAGCAGGAGGAGTATCACACCTGGTGCTGGTCTGACATGGGAGGAAACCAAGGGAACACCCTCAGAGCAGCAGGGACAGTTCATAGCGCCAGATGCTGCTATCCACTCCTGGAGGCACTTGACGCACACCAGTGTACCACACTGCAGTTCCAGTGGCTGTGAGAGGATGTTGGAGCACACTGCACACTTCAGCTCATTTAGCATGAACTGGTTGTTCACGCTTTCCAAAGGTGGACTAGGCTCATGTAAGAGAACTGGAGGAGGGGCAATCTTCTCGAGATGAGCTATGAGTAAATTAGGCATGACGCCTGCCTCACGGCCTCTACCAACTGTTGGCCTCCTCATGTGTCCACTTGAGCATGCACGGAAGTGCTCACATACCTGAACACCATGATGTCATATGTTTACTTTTAAAAAGCAAATGTGTACTGTTTACCTTGCATTCTTGATCTGTATGTTTTTGCCATTCAAATAGGATCACTGCACATTTGTGATGCACTCCCTTTGTGATGGCACAGATGGTCCTCTCCATTGAGAGCTTACAGTGCACGTGTCCATGACAAAAGCTATTTTCAGCTCAGCTGAGAATGCCTTGCTCTCATAGCTGATACTCTTCTTTGCCCTGTACTTCGTTATCCTCTGCCCACAAACTTTATATAATCATGTATACATGTAGGGACAAACCACAACGTATGTCGATTATTCATGTAATTCGCTCAGCTTGTTTGTGGTCATAGAAAATTCGTTACCACTTTAGGTTTGCAAAAACGTATAGCCACATGCCTCCTGATCATCGCTGTAGTATGCTTCTATTCCAGTTCTGTCACCAAAGGCCACGTCGTCTGATTTAGTAACGCCCCTCTACTAAATACGTGCCGCGTGGCCTTATAAAACGGTATGCGCATGCAAGCTATGTGGGGTGTCAATTGTGCGCATCGAGTGGACATGCCGGGAAAGGGGGTGCAGTGTGTTAGTTCGTTGTAATTTTTTAATTTGCTGGTTCTGCTGAGTCATGGTCAGCTGTTAAAACATGGATGTCTGTAATGAGGCAATGTTGTGTTAATACCGTAAATGATCTAATTGTCCAGCCGTGCCTTGTTCACCGCCAGAAATATTTTCTTGTACGAGCCTGGTACGAATATTTAGACACGTTGGTACCATATTTTGGTTATGCACGACTTGAAAACGAAAGCGGGAGCATATCGAATTATGGCAGTGTTCACCTACCATAAGATGCCTGTTAAAACGCCTGTATCAGCCCCGCCCGATAGAGCGACTTCCTGTCTCGGACTATGTTTACTGGAGGGAATCAGCCCTGTATCAGTCGCGCACAGGCATGGTACCCAGTGTTGCCGCGGCTGACTAATTGGAACAAGTCCCGGACGGCCGGCTGACCGGATTAGACCCCTGACGGTCACGGTCACGGCCAGAAATGGCCGGCATCAATCCTTCCCGGTCACGGCCACGGCCAACCGTTAGCAGCCTATCCGACACGATCACGGCCATTTCTGACCGCCAAAACCGTCAAATCTCGAGTTTGGCGGTCACGGTCGGCGGTCAAACGTCAAGGGCTGGGAATTAATTACCTACATGTACGCGTCATCAGTAAAATTGCGTGTAAATAATTTTGTTTGAATAATAATAACAACTTAATTGTAGGTATAAACACCTAGGAAGGAACACAACGTCACAGCAAAACTCTTTCTAGCCGGGCAGAGTCCATTCTCATCTTTTGCGTTCAAGTATTAGTTTAGTTCGCTCTGATGGTGTACCTGATGCTGGAATAATACTTTAGTGCCATTTTAGAGACTGTGGGGAAATTGTGGGAATGTGGGAAATGTGGGGGAGTTGGCAGATGGATCAGTTTTCTTCCTCCTAATTAGAATCGGGTTCTTTACGATCGTCGTGTCGGCCATACATGTAATACAGCGCGCTATACTGTACGCGACGGTCGTATTTCAAAAATCCAATCACACACGCGAAAACAGATATAGCTAACAAGGGGTCTATTCAACACACTTTATGGGATGTAGCATGTGGTTTATGTAACTGGCAAAGAATAATCTTAATAATTATGCCTGTTATAATTGCAGTTTAATTAAGAATTAATTAATCGTGACCGTCAAAGACCGGCTCATATTTTTGACGGTGAGCCGTCAAATATATGACGGCCACCGTACTTCCCGGCTCAGACGGCCAGGCATGTTGGCGGTTCACGATCACTGACGGTCAGCATAAAAATCGGCAATTTTTGACGGCTACCGGACGGCCACGGCTGGCCGCGGCAACACTGATGGTACCAAACATGCTGTCTCGCTATTAATCCGTACACACCCACGTGCATGCAGCAGTAATTTACTGCAATGGCGCTATTATTTCCGCTATCAGTGGCACACACTCATCCTATAACACGTACATGCACACAAAACAATATGAGACACAGTATATATTTAAACAGTACAACATGTTGTTCCAATCATGCTTGAAAGTCCAAAACCGTTTCACTATATACCGGTATATAGTTCTCTGGCGTTCAACGAGGCGGAAGCTGTTTAGCATTGGTCCCACGAGGGCAGATAATTTGCGTGCGGGAGGGGGGCACCCCTCCTGCCCAGCAAGGGGGTATGGGGGAGCGCTGTAAGCTCCCCCATCGCCTGCATGGGGCGGAGCCCCAGAAGCCAACGCTTTCTGCGTTCAAAAAACTCCAAAAACTGTACAAAAAAGAAACGGCCAGGAGGCCTTTAATTAAAATAGTATCTATATTGTTTATATGTCTACCGGCAATGCAAAAAAAAGTTACAAGTTACAACCGGCACTGAGTAGTTGGTGGAGGTGGAGGCTATAGGAATTTTAATACTAGCTAGTGAATGATAACTATCTATTCTGAATTTTTAGATCTCCTCGGAAAAGGCATTTTTTCCACAGGTTAGTTGCCGGTAGCATATAGCTATTTCAGCTTGCATGCAGATGTAACAAAAAGCTGCATCAGATGCTCTGTTGTAGTGCAGCCAATCAAACTGTTGACACCACTCAGCTCGAAATGAGCGTTCTTCGCTATGTTTTCCAAAGTTTCGTTTTGGAAAACAGTAACTAGCGCTTGGTTGGAATTGTTGTCGCCATTTTTAAAAGGAGTGAATTTATTTATTGATCGTTATTAATTGACCAAATCAACACTTCTGATCTGATCATGTTGTGCGTTTAACATTGGTCCCGCGGCCGCGGGACCTGCGGTACCTGTTCCGCCGCCCCTGTTCAATCCTCCTTGTGCTCTCCCCTTGTTCAAACTTGCAATGATTCACGTTGTATAAATTCAGAATCGGTTGTCCACTGGATGCACACAACCTTAAACTACCTTCTGCCTGAACTGAGTTGGCACTAAGAAGATGGCATACTTAGCCTGCATGCAATTATAACTAATTATTATTATTTGTCCACTTCTGCTGCATGTTTTGTGCATCATACCTGACAAGACGCTGGTTCAATAAAATCTCCCGACCCGACAAGCTCATCATCTTGTGATATGACCGCTTTATGTGGAGACACACCATCATCTGCAGTGCACTGTAAACTCTGTACAACAGTGAAGAGATCATTATATTGGAGCTGAGGTCTTCGATGTGGTAGACCAATGACACCTAGCTCAAGTGTCTTCAGCACTACTGATGACCTTCCAAAACACTAACAATGGACACATATTGCATACACAATGATTTACAATGCACCTCTCTGAGCACCACAGGCGTAACCACATATTACGTCACTTTACTGCAGCACCACCACACCAGAATACGTCATTTCACTGCACCACGCACCACCACACCGCGCCGCACGGCGATCACCCATTGTCATGACCGGTTTATCCGGATTACAACAAGATGGGACAGTTCACGCGAAAATGATAACTCGCATTTATATATAAAATGTTATATAAATGCTTCTCGTTTGAATCGTTATATCTTCCGAACGGTAAACGCTATCAACATCCTATTTTCAACACTTCATACCACACCATTTCTCTATGGTATAATACTTTTTGGGATCTTGCACTTGCTCCTTGCCAGTATTGCAACGTTCGATACCCCACCGGGTTCAAACCCGCCATAACTTTCTGTAGGAGTAATGAAATCGCTTCAAATTCGGTATGTAGGTAGAGAGGTCCTATACCTATCGATTTGTTCTGTTCGTTAATTTTTATGCCATCTGTTACGGAGATACAGTTGAATAAACTACGTGCACGTTTTCCCGCTTGATTCGCGCCAATGTAATAATCCCCGCCTCCCCATACATTGAGCGGAGCGCAATTTGCCCAAATCATTGGCACGAAACGAGCGCGAAAATGTGCACGTAGTTTGTTCAACTGTATCTCCGTAACGGATTGCATAAAAATTAACGAACAGAACAAATAGATAGATATAGGACCTCTCCACCTACAAACCGAATTTGAAGCGATTTGATTATTCCTACAGAAAGTTATGGCGGGTTTGAACCCGGTGGGGTATCGAACGTTGCAATACTGGTAAGGAGCAAGTGCAAGACCCCAAAACATATTTTGCCATAGAGAAATGGTGTGGTATGAAGTGTTGAAATAGGATGTTGATAGCATTAACCGTTCGGAAGATATAGCGATTCAAACGAGAAGCATTTATATAACATTTTATATATAAATGTGAGTTATCATTTTCGCGTGAACTGTCCCAGATATTATAATTGGGACAGTCTCCGAGAAAATTGCATCAATATGGGACGAAAATTGCCCCACGGTTATAAAAATGCATCGCGTTTGAATCGCTATAACTTCCCAACGGTTAATACTATCGATCTCCTGTTTTCAACACTTCATACTACAACCGTTTCACTACAGGAAAACGTATTTTGGGGTCTTGCACCAGTTCCTTGCTGATGCTACGAGGTTCGATACCCCATGAGGGTCAAAACCGCCACATCTTCAGCTAGGAGGGTTCAAATCGCTTCAAATTCAGTGCGTACCTACAGGGTTCCTGTTGCTATTGATGCTTTCAGTTCGTTAATTTTTACTCTATCCGTCACGGAGATACAGCTGTGCAAAGTTAATGCACATTTCCCGCTCAATTGCACCATTATTGCCGTATTCCATTCTCCCAATCAACAATACATTTTGATACAAACACTCTCACTACAAACATTGTCACATGCACATGCATTCTATTCAATTCAACTGCACTTGTGCATGTTTGTACAGACCACTGATTTTATGTAAATTTGTGTACCAAGCTTTCTCGTGTCTCCAAGGATTGAATACATTGTGTCCTCATCTGGTACTCTAAATGTACACATACATTGCAAATTTGCATAACACACACATACCACTGTATAAATGCGGCAATACACACGCAAAAACGCTCACACAGGCACACACACAAACATACAGATACACAGACACACAAACACACACATGACATACACATACAAACACACACACATACGGACACAGACACACACATAGACACAGGCACAGACACACAGGCACACATGAAATACACATAGACACATACACAGACACACACACAGACACACACAGACACACACACAGACACACACACACAGACACACACAGACACACAGACACACACACAGATACACACATTCACAGACACACACACATGCACAGACACACACACACACGCACACACACAAGATACACACATGCCATACACACAGACACACAATCTGACACATGCACGAAATACACAGACACACACATGAAATACACAGACACTCACAGACATATACATATGGAGAAATGGCCCATACATAGGCGGTCATCTTGCTTTTGTTTTTCAAATTGAATTTCAAACACGGTTGTAATTTACGATAAATCGGACTGATTGTGAATCTGTGCTTTATAAGATTATACCATGAACCATTCGTGAACTAAAATCAAGACAACAATTAAATTTCTACCGCGCATAATTTGAAGTAGTCATTACGTAATACTTTGCGTCATCTTAGAATAAAGTTACAATTATTAAAATTATGTCTACGGGTTATAAACTTTAATAGCTGTGACGTAACTATCAAGACAATTTGAATTACAATTATAATTGTACCGATATAAATTAATTATCTGCTATGCATGGAGAAGTGGAGCGCATCAATTAGGCACAATGATGCATGCAGAGATCGAACTACGTATGCCCTTCATGCTTTCGTCTTCTGAGACGCAGGTGTTTTGGTGAGTATACTATGTGAATTTAGTAGCGTACCCCCCCCCCCCCCCCCCCCCCCTCCCAAGTGGGCTACATGTACATGTCCATAGCTGTGTCCAGCGGCGTGGTAGTCAGTTACATCGTATACGTGAATATCACAACAGGAGAAGCAGGCATGTTGGGCATGTGTGTGTGTGTGCATGTGTGTGTGTGCATGTGTGCGTATGTGTGTGTATGTGTGCGTGTGTGTGTATGTGTGTGTATGTGTGTGTGTGATTGTGTGTGCGTGTGTATGTGTGTGTCACTGACTGTATATACAATCTATGATACATGTGTGATGTGATTGTGTACAATCTCGTTATGTGAAGTCATCCTCTTCCCCCCTCCTTCCCCCAGCACCGGATGGATTTGATGCTGTGTCGGTGCAGAATGTGGGCTCCACCTACATCATTGTGTCTAGGGACTTGCCAACTCACAGTAATGGCATCCTCAGTTTGTATTGCAATGGTGCTCTGTCAGATGTCCTGCCCCTTACTGTGATCAGCTGCAACACCACTGGCCTCCTCCCCTTAACTTTGTACATGTACATGTATGTCTTCTCTGCTACTGTGTGCAACATGCGCAAATAACAGTGTGCATGGTACATGTATATGATCTGTGCTCAGTACGTTATCTGTTGGACAGGTCCTCCAGTCACGCCCGCAGGCACTGCACTCCAGTTGGAATGTGGTGTTGGGCGTCATCAGTGCTGCAGCCAGGCTGCCCAGGTACATTGTGTACACTTCAATCACTTAGTTTGTGTTCCATCTTTCTTTGCTCTTATCCATCTCTCCTCCTTCCTTTCTTTCTCTCCTGTCTCATCTACTCCCTCACTTCCTCCCTCACTTCCTCCCTCACTTCCTCCCTCACTTCCTCCCTCACTTCCTCCCTCACTTCCTCCCTCACTTCCTCCCTCACTTCCTCCCTCACTTCCTCCCTCCCTCCCTCCCTCCCCCTTCATCCCTCCCTCACTCCCTCTCTCCTGTCCTCCTGTAGTCATGTACATGTACCATTTATCCTCCTTCCCCTCTTACCTCCCTTCACCATCACCTCCTCACTTACCCTTGCTCCTCCAGTACATTGTGATTCCAACCTTCTCAGCATGAGGAGGACAGCCCTCCTGGGGGACCCCCTGATCCTGAGTCAGACACTGATGACATTGTCATCAGTGTCTTTATTAATAAGATCATTAACCCTGACAAGTCCTTTGGCTCCTAGGTGAGTACTCTACTCAATATGCCTAGACCTTATATGGTCATACCTTGGCACCTTCCCCAGGACCCCATGTGCATTCTCCTCCTACAAACTCTCCTCTCTGCTAGTGGAGCATACTGCCCCACACATTCATGACTCCAACAGTCAGTACAGATACAGATGTGTAGTATTAGCGTTGATATAGTGTACTGCTGGCCTTCTATACTCCCTTGGTACTGTTTTTTTATGTTGGCCTTGGGGCCTGACTGCTACCACAGAACCCACAAGGGCAGTCCAAGGTGTACACAACCATTGTCCTGTCTAAAATGAATACTGCTGACCTTCACTTGATTGGCAGATATACATGAAGATTGGACTACTTGTGAGGGAGGGTGTGTATGTGTGTGTGTGTGTGTGTGTGTGTGTGTGTGTGTGTGTGTGTGTGTGTGTGTGTGTGTGTGTGTGTGTGTGTGTGTGTGTGTGTGTGTGTGTGTAAGTGGCAATGCCTGTGGTTGTTTTATCTCACATCTCACATCCATGGGAGGAGCTACACCTCTATGTATCTGTGTACATGTACTGTAGGCACAAGCGCTTCCATACACTCTTTGACTTGTTGAAATATGGGTTGATGTCGAAGTACAATGTAATGTGCTCTTCCCTAGACCCTATGGAGGAGCTACAGCCACTCCCCCATACCCCAGCTGGAGCAGGACGTGGGCATGGGTCATTTATCCCCCCCCCCTCCCCCCAAACTGGAAATCCTGGATCTATCACTGAAATTGAATGTACTCTCTTGTCAGGATCAGCTGAACAGGATGCCCTTACAATGAAAGAGTCACCCCTCAAAAACTTGATACTGTTCTTCCTAAGGCCACATCCATCATGGGGGTGGTTGCAAAATGACTAACAGTTTTTGCTGCCTCTATCTTTTGCAGTCCCTGCACCATCATCATGCTTGACCCTTGCATCCATAAATAACCCCTACACAAATACCATGTGCATGAAGTTGTTCACTTTATGGAGGTATCATACATATCATGTATGTATGGGGCAAAGGTCTTGCCACACAACAAAATTCATGACATTGTCCCTTTGTTCCTTGTATAAACATCCAAATTAAGATAGGATCAGAGAGGGCTATGTGCACACACACACACACACACAAACACACACACACACACAGCATGTCTCAGTTTATGAAGTGGGAAGCTGAAATCCCATTGCAAACATTGTTTTGGTTTTGTTCAGATTACACAGTGACTGACAGAAACAAAGAAAAATGAGTTCAATGACACCAAGTCCTATGAGCTTGGAGCTGATGGATGCAATGGCTGCATTCTACCAACTGGCATCATGATTCACTGTTTCTTCATCCTGTCCAGTTCTCGCCATCCTTTATATGTGTAGCCTGTATGCTTTTAAATTACTAAGGCATAATGTAATCAGTAGAAGCCTGGGGGGGGGGGGGGGGGGGGGGGGGGGGGGGGGGGGTGAGAGAGAGAGACAGGAAGCAGGAAAGATTGAGTAGGCAACACGCAACATCTGTCAGTAACACTCATAGTTTCAAGACATTATGTGGCTACAGATGTTACATTTACAAGATGCACACCATTACAAGGGATTTACTGACCCCTTGATTTACACATGCCATGTAACTTGCCATTCAGCCAATTAATCGGGCTGGTCTGCACCATTTACTATAACTGCATGGCATGCCATGTAATGGTACGAAGGGAAAAACTTATTTTTGCCTCATCACCATATTCTGAAACCCCCTGTTGCATTCAACACAGATCCTCGTAACTAAATATCCATTCCTGGACCAATGGGACTGAATATATACATGTATGATCAGTCACATTGGTCCTTCTTCCTATGCACGGGTAAAATGCAACCAAAGGTGGGTTCAAAAGTAGTTCTGAAAGAGTTCAAACTCTGCACATACATGTATGTGATTGCCCGCAGAAACATACTACACACACACACACACACACACACACACACACACACACACACACACCACACACACACACACACACACACACACACACACACACTTGCATTGTAGCTTTTTCCTCCTTACTTACACACCTAGATCAGTTATAAGGGCATACACTTACACTGTTATATGCATTACGTCACAAGCACCATACGTATACATGCACCATACAGTAAAAGCATATGTTGGAGGCAAAATATACAGTTTTTACAATTTATTCGCAATACATAATCGATATGCTACTGCTAACTATACTACAACAGCGTAATACATTATTTCTAATAAATGCTCCCTTTGTGAAGGGCACTATCATTACATCCGATTCGAACCTAACTAATCACAGAATCACACTGTCAACACATCGATATCGAGTACGTGGATGGAACCGCACAACTACGCTTAAAGTTTCTCACCTCGGATCTGCAAAATATTAGCGTTGCTGTTGTGTTAATTGGAGGTGTCGCATGTACATGTACATGTGATCACGTTTGGCTGCTGGTTTGTTTCTCAGACACTAGATTCAGCTACGCGTAAGCCTATAGAATCCGCTAACATAAAAATTTGATATACCAGCGTACAGTACGTAGATATCTGAGCAGCCGGTCGAGGTATATGCAGCCTACACTATCATTCTAATTTCAAGACAACGATCAGTCTACTCGGTGTAGAAAACACAGACTCGAAGCTTTTAGTATTATGTTTATACGCTCATTTCCTCCTGTCTACCCCGCCCCCTGGCCCACCTCGCCCTCTGCCTCGACTCCACCCTCGCAGAATTGCCCTAGATGGGCGTGTCCAAGTTAGAGGTCTTAAATATATCTATGGCAACCCATAGAAACGCCATTTTAAAATGGCGCCTTATTGCACCAAAACTGGTTTACTATTTTTCAAAATGGTCCCCAAATTCTTCACGACAACATTCACTTATTTTCATATATTATATTATTTGGATAGTTGTAGAATAGTTTTAGAGGGTGGCAAAAGTTCTAACCCCCTCTGTTCATTAGTTATAACTAATGGAATATCTTAATTAGCATGATTTTTTTCCACTTTGTGTACAAGTCTATGGAATATCATATTTTCAGAAATGGTCCCAGAATTTTGGACGGTATGAGATACAAAATTTGAAATTGCCTACATTTGAACATCATTTAGAGTAGTATTAGTGGGTAGCAAAAGTTGCAGGTCCGTTATTTAATTAATAATAATCAAGTTTGTAAAAACGCCATACATTCTCTATGGAACGTACCGCGGAATGAAATCCAAAAATTTACAAACCGCAACTTTCGTGACCGTTCATTACTCCATATGATGCACACAGACTCATAGAAAAAAATACATATAGACACACGCACGAAATACACATAGACACACACATGCAGACACACAGAGACAACACACGCACACACACAGACACACACAGATGCACACACGACATACACACAGACACACATGCACACATGCGCATACATACGTAGCTACATGTACCTACCGTCTCTAAAGTGAGAGCTCTATATGTCATGTACATGCATCATACTCCCAAAGAATTGGTCCTCAGTGTACATGCATTGAACCCCCATAGGATTGGTGTCCCGTACCACTGTATACATGTGGCAAAGTATATCCCTGTATTCACCACAGCACTGGGCCCATGGTACAATATAAAAAGTGTGTGTATGGGGGGGGGGGGGGGGGCTGATTTCTTTTGAGCAAAATGAATAATTAAATATATTTGTACACAAGTCTACATGTAGAGATGCACGAATTTATTTTAACTGTGATGCGTACAATGTTGTCATCAAAAAAGTTGTTGTTGGCTATCATTCCTTGATGAGATTTTTAAATTTATACAGTTGGCCAAAAAATTGTGGTGTGTGTGTGGAGGGTCCCTGCAACGTGCATAACACTTTAAGTTCTTACACACTCACATCCATTATTCTGTAGTTAAGTACAATTGTGTATTCCTGTTTGGCAAAATCCTTGATCCTCGATCAACTTCTCATCATTCTTTATGCCTCCACTACTCAGCTATGTGGCTTGTGTACCAGTTGCAGAGACTTGAGTCTCTCTTTGCCCATACAATATTTAGCTCACACAGTGTACACGAACATGCCCTCATGTTGGTTCACACACCCTGATGCATGTGTACATGTTGTGCAAATGCGTCTGTACATCCTGAGCACAACACGCACACACACACACACACACACACACACACACACACACAACACACAACTCTAATAATTACGGCACACCTACATGCATTCGAGTGTAAGACTTCCTCTGAACCTGTTCTCGGCACATGCATCAAGAAGTTCTATTTGATTGAGCAGCTCAAGAGGTCATTCTCAATTTCTGTACCAATCTCTGTGTGTTTTCTCTATATTGTTGCAAGCAGACGTATACTCTTCTCTTAGTATACTCATTTAGCACTCTGTACAGTGCCGTCTGACCTGTAAAAGCTTATACAGCCTTTTCGTAGTACAGTATAATGAAATCGTTACTGCTTGCAATCGATATGTCTGTGTCAACTTACCACTGGCCCTGACCTACCACAATCTGCAACGATAAGGGTAGTACAATAATTTCATCGCAGGTCTCACAGGCCTACTGTTTCCATCCGCTCAATGTTGTGTCCCATGTCGCACTAATTGAATGCAGGGAATTAAACGAGTGTACATGAACTCAGATTGCTGTTCCTCACCATAAGTACGAAGTACGTACTGTGCCTTGCTATAACCTTCTAGGAGTAGCCATTTAATTTACTGCATACAAATTAGTACAGTGCGACACGCAACACTGTGTTGCCTCTTCTTGATGAAAAAGGATGTACCACGCAGGTAAGTTTTTTTTGAAGGGCGATGTTTGAATTACACTATCAATGCTGATTGTGGTAGGTCAGGGCCGTGGTAAGCTTACACAGACATAATGGTAGCAATATTCATCATTCCATGAGCACGAAAAACACTGTACATGTAACCATAGCATAGACTTGTCCCTATTTGTGTCAAGGGACAGTCCTATAAGGACACATAAAGGACCAGTCCTATGACACTGTAGTGTACACGTTGCTACATAAACCTATATGTATGTGCATGTCTCGTGGTCTCATGAGCTGTTCAATGGATAGATTAAAACAAAAAGCAATCCAGATTCTTATTGGTATGCATTAGGGGTTAAAGTAAGTTATGAATATGTAATGAGAAATAGAGTAGCAAAAAATAACATACTCCTAATTACACACCATTTTTTTAAATAGGTAGCTCTTGGCATTACTGGATTAATGTGCTCTATATTTTAGTGTGATTCTTATGCATTGGGCTGGGAAAACTATAGCAGCCATTTTTATTCCCTTGCTTCTACAACGAGTTGTATAAACTGTGGGTTCTCACTATCACAACTTTGTCCATAACACCTTGTACATGTACAAGCAGGGGAATAAAAATGGCTGCTATACTTAAAACAGGTTTTCCCCGTCAAGAGCTACCTATTAAAAAAAAAGGTGTAATTAGGAGTATGTTATTTTCATTATATATTCATAACTTACTTTAACCCCTAATGCATACCAATAAAAATGTTGCCAGGGCTAGCACCTATGATACAGAGCAAGTATTGTATAAACATGTGTAGAGAAGAGACCCTATAGAAATCTCTTTTCAAGTGCTAAAGGTCACTCAAAAAATTAATTATTCGAATTGTTGCATTTTATAAACCAAATAACTTGGAGTATACATATAGGAATTAAGTGTAGTTTGAAAGGGAGAATGTATATGGAAAGTTGAGCAAGGATATGAGAAGGTGATGGTTTAAGGGTGGTCCTGTTTCCTATGAAATGACCTGTGTGCCTGTGTGTGTGCATGTGTGTATTATGCAAGCTTGGTACACAAATTGAAATGCAATCAGTTGATTGAATAGAATAAATGTGCATGTGACAATAATGTTTGTGAGTGAGAGTGTTTGTACCATCATCAGACAGGTGTATTGTTTGCCACATGTAGAACTGGTGTGTGCAAGTACGCTGTACATGAGTGTGTGTATTGTGCATAAGAAATACGCCATACGATAGTGTACAGGGCCATGTACGCAACAATGCAAGTGTGTGCACAAGTGTGAGCCAGCATGAATTCATGTACTATGTGTGAGAGGCTGAAAGTTGTGTGAGACCGAAATCATTGCAATCGTAGCCGAGTGAGCGTGGCAGATATAAGACAATGATTTTAGCAAGATGATGGCAAATAGGAAAGCTTTATTACACGACTAGAGGATGATGCGAGTGCGTAGCAAATAGCGTTTTGAATACAGCCGGCTACGTGGGAGGCGCAAGATTACTGCAACCATCACTCGATCCGTTAATTTGGTACGATCGTCTGGCAAACTGAGCAGTCTTCTTTTTCTTCTTCTTTTAAATAAACTCACTGCCTGAGTGAGTTGCGAACGGCTACTTAGTTTAAGGCGGAGAAATGGGCGGAACAAAGAAGTTATCAAAATTTATTGTTGATTGGGAGAATGTAATGGTGCAATCGATGAACCCCATATATGGGTATCGGGCCTCGTAGCATCAGCAAGGAACTGGTGCAAGGCCCCAAAATATGTTTCTCCATATGAAGTGCTGAAAATAGGAAGTCGATAGCGTTAACTGTTGGGAAGTTATAGCGATTCAAAATGCGATGCATTTTTATAAGTATTATTACAGTGTAACATATAAAACATGCATCGGGTTTGAATCGCTATAACTTCCGAACGGTTGAGGCTATCGGCTTACTATTTTCAAAACTTCATATTGCACCATTTCGCTGTGTGAAAATTTACTTTAGTGTCTTGCACAAGCACAGTACCGACGTTACGAGGTCCGATACCCCATGGGGTTCAAAACCTCCACAACTTCAGATAGGAACGTTCAAATCACATGAAATAAATTCAGTGTATAGGTAGAGGGGTCCTGTCGCTATTGATGTGTTCTGTTCGTTAATTTTTACTCGATTCGCACAATATTGCATGACACCCGCAAGACGATAATACCAAAGTAACGGATTCCAATGGTTGCGCATGCATGCGCTCGTGCTGGCTCACACTTGTGCACACGCTTGCATTGTTGCACACATGGACCTGTACATCATCGTAATGGCATATTCTCACACACACTCAAGTACACAGTACACTTGCACATACCAGATGGTTATACACATATGTGGCATATACAATAAACCTATCTGGTACTGATAGTACACACACTCACAAACATTGTGACATGCATATGCATTCTTTCCATTTATTAAACTTCTGTTGTGCATGTTTGTACAGGCCACTGATTTGATGTCAGTACCGACTCTCGTGTATTATCCTCTGTGCAAGTATTCCTTTTGACAACTACTGTTGAGTTCCCATATAACTGGTCCTTCATACTTGACATAGAGCCCTCACTTGAGACTGTGCATATAAGTACATGTAGCTACATGTACTGTCCCATAGGATTGGTCCTCTGTACATGCATCAGGTTCCTTGTAACATGCCTCCTGTCCCCATAGGATTGGTCCATTGATTGATCTGTTTAACATGCATCATGACCCCATAGGATTATACTCTAAAGGTACACATACAATGTACACTGTTGTATCCACATGGCACAAAATAACATCACAACATGCCGGTGTAAGGCTTTAAATTCCTATGCGCTCACATATTTCTGTGGCCGGTGGAGACGCACGTGATAAACCCTTGCTCAACTCATCATTCTTTATGCATTTCCAACTAAGCTGTACCACTTGCTGTGACTTCAGTTTCTTTTCGCCCACACCATGGTCAGCTCACACAGAATACGCCATGATGCTGGGTTCACACACCCTTATGCATGTGTACCAGTGTAAATGAACCTTTACCATTCTTGAACAAAACACTTGCATATACATAATCACATACACACACAACATGTATGCACTGTTCCACATGTGGCAAAACATTGTCTGATAATGATGGTACACCCACATGCATACTGTTTGTGAATGTTGAGTTCCTACATGCATTCTATTCATCCTTTGTACATGTTTGTGCAGGCGGCCACTGATTTTATTTACCAAGCCTTCTGTATACTCTGTTTTTCCTCTGTATTGTTGCGTGTATCCTCTGTATAAGTATTCTTTTTGACAACTACTCTATGTGCGTGTTGAGTTCCCATACAACTGGTCCTTCGTACATGACATAGAGCCCTCACTTGAGACTGTGCATAGGTACATAGGTTGTTCACAACCATAGGATTGGTCCTTAAACGGTGCACACTTGCCAAACACATGGCAAAGAATAGCACTATGTTCACCACAACATGGGTAAGGCTTTAAGTTCCTACTCATTCATATTATATTTCTGTGGCCAGTGGAGAAGCATGTGATAAAGCTTTCCTATTTGTCATAACCCTTGCTCAACTTAACCTTGTTTTCATGTATGCCTCTCCAACTAAGTGACTTCAGATTCTATTTGCCCACTGAATTTTAGGCTCACACAGGTATATGAACACACACTGATGCTGGTTCACAAAACCTTATGCCTGTGTACCAGTGTAAATGAACCTTTACCATTGTTGCTTGAACAAGAGCACAACACTTGCATGCACGCACACACACACACACACACACACACACACACACACACACACACACACACACGCACACACACAAATACTCACACACATATACACAAATACTCTCCTAATGTCACGCATGCACTGATGCATATCAGAGATCTATTGGTTGTATCCTGAAGACGTCAATAATACTTCTTTCAAGCAAAAATGAATAATTAAATATTAGTGTGTAGAATCTAGAGATGCATGAATCAATTTAATAATGATATGATTTTGTCACCAAAAATGTCATTTTCAGCTATCGTTCCTTGACTAGATTGTTGGCCAAAGAAATGTACCTGGGAGAGGGTGGAGGGGGAGGGGTGGGCCGGCTTCACAGTCCCTGTAACATGTGTAAGACTTTAAGTTTCTACTCACTCACATCATCTTTATCTTTATCAAGTTAAAGTAGAAGTGAACCTTTTCTATTTGGCATAACTTCAACTTCTCGCCGCTCCCACTTAGCTATATCTCTTACACACTGCAGAGACTTTGGTCTCTATTTGCCCACACAATGTTCAACTCACGCAGAGTACATAAACATGACTTCATGCGGGTCACACATGTGCAGATTGGTCAGTACAATTCTTGAGTACAACACACACACACACACGTGCACACAAACACATACAATACTATGCACTATTACACATGTGGCAATACACTCTTTAATAATGACTGTACACCCACATGCATTCGAGTGTAAGTCTGTCCTCTGACTTGTTCTCTGCACATTTATCATGAAGTTTGAACAGCTCAAGAGGCCACTGATTTTAGTCTCAATTTCTGTTCCACTCTACACATACATGTACAATAAAGTTCATTGCCATAGACCATCCCCTTAAAAATAAAAATACAAACCTGTGTGGTATACATCCTTTTCATCCAGAAGAGGAAGTACAGCGCACTAGTTGTAAACAGAGGATTAAATGAGCGTACAAGGTAGGATGATATGTACTTTGTTACTAATGTGAGAGGGCAAGGAACAGCAATCTGATAAGTCTGATGAGTATACATGACATGTACAGTATTCAACTAGTGCGATATAAGACATGCAACATTGTGCTGATGGCCATGGAAAGTAGGCCCTGTTCGGATGTTAGCTACATGGCGATGAAATTACTGAACCTACTATCGTTGCAGATTGTGGTAGGGCCCCTGTGGTAAGCTTACACAGACATACCGATGCAAGCTGGTAAGAATATTCATTATACTGCTGGCAGACTCCAAAAGAGAAAAAAGGCTGTAAGCTGTTATAGGTGAGATGTTCACTTGTACAGAGTTCTAGAAGAGTGTACTAAGGGAAGAGAATACTTCTAGAGAGGACTACATACAACAATACAGAGCAAAAACACAGTGTGCATGCAACTTTGTGCACGGCAATGTATGTAGGCCTACAGAGAAACAATCCTATGGGTATAGCTACATGTACCGGTACTTGTACCTGTAGTTATTTTGCAAGGGAGGGCTCTATGTTATATACAGAGAACCAGTCAGATGAAAATTGGTTATGAAAAGAATCGTTTTCAGCTTGTTCGCTTCTTCACTCGTAACAACGATAACCACAATAATGTCATGTTTTCATCCAAAATGGCTGCATTGTGACCGTGTTTATGCTACCATGTGACAATAGAAAACGACAGTTTTCATTAAACCAGCGTTTCATATAGAAATATCTGCTTTTAATGTGTTGTGAAATTATGGTAGCATAAACACAACGCAATACGAGACAAACAGCTAAATGCGTTTCGCTCTAAAACAACACATTGTAGCCGCAGACCTCAAACTGTTCACCGCTTTCAACATTGGCCCAACCAAGCGATGTGGTTATGTGCGTGGTAGTTACATGCTGTTTCCAGAAGGGGTAGAATGAGCTAAAGATATTTCTGCTTAACGATGGACACAAACTTCCAAAAATAGAAACCAAAAAGTCACGTAACAAGTTTCAATTTCCAAATGGATTTCTTCATTATTGTTTTAAAAACAATTCCAAACATTGAAGCGCAGGGCGGAAACTGAAAAATGTATAGTCAGGCTTCCACTGTAAGGAGGTGATACCGCTTGGAAGTTAGCACCACATTCCTCAGCACCACGTTCCAATCTAATTACATTACCATGTAACCGTACGGCTAATTATTTCATGGCACTTGGTTTCACAACATTCAGTATTCGTAGATGTATGAATGAGTATAACACTAAGCAGTCTATGCTGCTGCATTTTTTGCAGGCAGCGTGTGGCTGAGGTAGCTTTTTTTTTTCTTTTTTTTTTTTTTCTTTTGCAACTTGCCGTGACAATTTCAAGGTCCACATCAACACGCTGTGATAATCTGCAGGAAAATGGTTACCCTAAAGTATGATACAACGTCATATGGCAACTAACCTCCGGCCATACCATGTGCCTGTTCACACTGGATAGAAGCAAAGAAAGCTACCTTTACGTCACTCTCAACCCCATGAGGTAGTACTCTACCTCATATGCCTTCAGTACATGCTCCTGATGAAAATTTATGTCATGTGTAGTATTGCTGGGCACATACCATATCAAGTAAATTTTGAAGTGGCCAGTTTGCATTCACTTTCTGGAGCTGCTTTATGATGCTCCTCAAATCGTGGTCCCCATCAATAACATCCGTGTTGATGGCTGGAAGTAAATTGCATATATACTATAATCCAAAGTGTGCACTATTTATGATGCATACCTCAAGCTCTTTCACTGCATGTTTGTCTTAACAGTGTTCTTTAGAACAGTGAGTGCCTTAATATTGGATTGCCATGGTTACAACTTCCAAACGTCCCACTACAGCCTATTACCTGTCAGATGGTCTGGTTTTGGCATGGAAAATATGTAAGGTAGTGTTCCTCCCCTCCCCCCCCCCCCCCCCCCCCCCCCCCCCCCCCCCGTGGTGTGGCAAAATATCATCCGAAATCAGGAACCAAATAGCACCTGCAGCAAGATCAGTACCATCAACACTACTGCTATCACTGTCTACACTTGTGTCACCATCTTCCTTGTCACTTCCATCTTGGAGACTTCCATCCGTGTCTTTATCCAGCTAGTAAATACCAGCCAAATTCATCTCTGAAATTTGATAATACCTGGCCAGTATACTTTACTCAACTGTTTATGTGATTTGTTATGAAACAATGATTTGAATAGATAAAAAATTTGTTTCAATTCCTCACATCTGCAAAAACCCTGCTTATCACCTGGGTTATCGATTATCGATGCCCTTTTTGGATGCTTGTTGTAGGTAATGAGTACCTACTGATAGTTCATAAACCATCTGGGCTTGAAATCGTTGCATCATTTCATCAGTAAGTAAAAACAGAAGCAAAATAATCATTGAATACAATACATTTATCATGATTCGAAACAGCCAATATATTATTGGACTCAACTAGAGGAGGGATACTCTGTGAGGTGTAGCAAGTTTTGAATTCACATAGGAATAAGGATGACAAGCATTTTCTTTTTTAAAGAACATTCAATTCCTGAGACAAGATGAAATCTCTAACAGCTTTGTCATATAGCCAGCAAAGTATTTATAACGAACCCTGTCTTTACTGTAATACACTTTCTTCATTGCAAGCAGGTGTCTTATATGCTTAGGATAAGAGAATGGTTTATGAGACTGGTAATGGCGAGGTACAAATTGAGCTATACAGGAGTGCAATACGTTTGATATTTTAGACCATAACACTTCCGACAGACAAACTATTACTGCACAGGAGAGACCAATCAATATCCTTAATAATGGATATCATAGAACAAATAGTCAGTGTTATATAAGTCAAGAAAACATCTGTTTCACCCATCACTGATCATATTAGGACAATAATCCGAAAAATGTATAGCTGCGTGATCACACGAAGAAGAGAATGGTTAAACAATAGAAATGTCTCAGATCAACTTGAGAGAGGAAACTAAGACCAAATTAATACAGTTGGAACCAAGAGTAGGCTGTGTGACTATATGAGTAAGGCCATTTTGTGTGACACAATTTCAAAAACAAATCATGAGAAGACTGATAGGGACATCCCAATTGATATCAGGTAGATTGAAGTCTCCAACAATAAACAAACGATGATTTTGTCATAGATAGAAAATCAATGAGTGAGCACAGAGTAATAATGTTTACACTGTTGACACATGATGGGGGATTGTAGAAACAAATGAAAAGATAACAAGAGGCTGTGGAATACACTAAATCAAATGCCACACGTTCTAAAGAACTGTATATAGGTAGCAAATCAAAACTCACAACAGCAACACCACCATAGCCATCAGGTCGATCCTTTCTGAACAAATCATACGCAGTGTTAGACAGAAGGAGGGAATCAGGAAAATCATGTCTCAACCACGACTCAGTTACAAAGATCACATCAAAATCAGAAGATTGCAACAAACATGATAAATTCAAGCTTATTCTTAAGCGTAAACAATTTACAACATAATATGCCAGTACTTGCCTCGCAAACGTGGACAAACATCTACACCTGCTATGAATTACTAATTACCTAGCAACGACCTCATTTTGTCCTTAATTACAAGCTGCCTTTGTTTACAGCTTTGCACTTTGTTACACTTCACATGGCATTTATAACAAGCACAAAGTTAGTATTAGCACTCCATGCTCTACCAAAAGATGTTAAAAACATGGTACAACAGTTCCTTAGCGCTCGGTTTTGTTACTGGAAGCTAGCCTATATGCTTATGGTAGTTATGCAGTTTCCATGGACTGTTTTCCAGGATACCTGCTTATCTTTGACCAGCAACACTGTCTGTAGGATATGCACTCCTACATGCATACACATGTGTAAAGTGTATGGCTGATGATGACCTGTATAATTACAACGTTTACTTTGCAATGTCAATAGCATGCTTAGACTAGTTATAAACCTTTATCATGCATCTTCAGACCAAGTTCGCTTCAATTGCCTTAACAGCATGCTCCATTGATTGATAGCATGGCCTGCAGAAAGTTTTGGGAGATCCATTTGCAGGCAATTGCATTGGTCATGTCAATGTGTTAATGCCAAAGGCCCTTTGCAAATTGAATGCATTCAGAGTGCAGTTGTGTAGTCTTCACATTTCGCTTTCCTTTCTTCATCTTGACACCACAAACTCTGCAACAACACCTCAAATCACACGGAAGATCACTTTGCATCATTGATTTGTGTGGCACAATGTTCAAGTGTTTGATTTTGGCATGAATCGGTTCGTGTTGTTTGGTAGCATAAAGTGATGCCAATAAAGCGATTGCCACAAACAATAACATGCTTAGAAGGCTGTACCTGGACCTCAAAAAGTATGTTTAAATATTCAGCTCGAATCCTCTGGCGGATTGTTTATAAATTCAGCTCAAACACTCTGGCGGATTGCAAGCAAAAGGCCTTTCAAGTGAGGGATCGAATGGCTGTCTTTACGGTACTTTGGATGTGCGCAACTTTATATTTATTAAGTGGCACTTTTTAAATACAGATTTGAAAGAGTTAAGAATCAGTCTGCTTTGTGAACAGGTTTGTATATATATGTTTGAGAGTACGATAGCTGTGAATAAAAGGAAACTTGTTGCAGATCATAATAACCGATTTCCACCCAAACACTGTATCAGATCCATTCCATCTTTTCTTACTTTGGCTGGAACGCTACCTCGCAAACATGTGCTGCTCCTACCTGCCGAGTGAATTAATTACAGGTCAGGGTCACATATCAACCATCCATACCCACTTGCAGCAATAGACATGTAGTGATCTGAACTACATGTATGTGAACATACTAACACTATCCTGGTATATGGCGTACATTGTACATCATGAGTACAATGATCAGGTTCATCAAAATTGTAGGTGGTTTGTTCTATGACCATTTCTAAATGCATCTTATTACGACAGCTTTGTTTTGAGACAATATTGTACACTTTTGTCAGTCTACTACTGTATTTTGTACAAAAAATCTTGTATGTGATTACAAATGGTTCTGGGTTTGCATAGACATGCATGGATTGATTTGCTTGCTTCAACTTTGTTTTGTAAACTGCCTGTATCAGCTCACAGGCTATTCTGACACACACACAATGTATAGGTATGTTCATATGTTACAATGACATTAAAGGCTACATGGAGTCTACCTACACACTGTACCTTATTGGTCTGATTGACATTAGCTCCTGCTTCAATGAATGTCTTCGTCCTTCACCACTTGCTCTGTACAGTGGACTCTTACCACGCTGTAATACAAATGCCATCATAACCAGAGGCTAGACCAGTATACAACTGAATAAGTTACATACGTGTATTCACGCACTCATGATCACATACCAAATGCAAGAGGACTCCATTATTATCACCATAAGGTCTATGGGATAGCACCTGTTTGGCAAACAGTGGACTCCAACCAGACCAGTGGAGGTGAGTGTTGAAGTATTACATGACAAATGTACATGTGAACATTTCTGTACATGCACATTAATAACTAGAATATTGTTAGATCATTATAGTATTCACCAGTGATTTACTATTTGACATCAACAATATTTTGGGACAGTATAGCACTTTATATAATCTAGACCACATACAGTACAGTGTACATGTTCACAGCAACACTGTAAAGTATTCACTAATTTAACAATCACACAAGCATATACATTTGCCACTACATGCACATATCAACCATCCATACCCACATGCAGCAATAGACATGTAATGATCTGAACTACATGTATGTGAACATACTAACACTATCCTGATATATGGCGTATATTGTGCATCATGAGTACAATGATTAGGTTCATCAAACTTGTAGGCGCTTTGTTCTAAGATCATTTCTAAATGCATCTTATTATGACTGCATTCTTTGAGACAATGGTGTACATTTTTGTAAGTTTACTACTGTATTTTGTACAATCTTGTATGTGATTCAAATGGTTGTGGGTTTGCATAGACATACATGAGTTGATTTGCTTACTTCAATGTTGCTTTATATTGGCTCACAGGCTATGCTGACACACAAAAAATATATAGGTGTGTTCATGTATTGCAATGACACTAAAGGCTACATGTAGTCTACCTACACCTGTACCTTATCAGCCAGATTGACATTATCTCCTGATTCAATGAGTGTCTTCACTATGTCAAGATGTCCAGTATAACTTGCTAGGTACAGTGGACTCTTACAATCCTGCAATACAAATATTATCATAACCAGAGGCTGGACCAGTGAAGGTGAGTGTTAAAATAAACTACATGACAGAGATGTACAATTCAACTGACATCTACAACTGCATAAGTTACATACGTGTATTCACGAACTCATGATCACATTGCAAATGTAAGAGGACTCCATTATTATCACCATAAGGTCTATGGGATAGCACCTGTTTGGCAAACAGTGGACTCCAACCATCCTGCAATGCAAATGTCATCATAACCAGAGGCTGGACCAGTGGAGGTGTTTAAGTATTACATGACAAATATACATGTCAACATTTCTGTACATGCAGAATAATAATTAGAATAGTGTTAGATCATTATAGTATTCACCAGTGATTTACTATTTGACATCAACGATATTTTAGACCACATACAATACCATGTACATGTTCACAGCAACATTGTAACTTACGAATTTAATAATCACACAAGCACATACATTTGCCACTACATGCACATATCAACCATCCATACCCACTTGCAGCAATAGACATGTAATGATCTGAACTACATGTATGTGAACATACTAACACTATCCTGATATATGGTGTATATTTGATTTATCAAATTGTAGGCGCTTTGTTCTAACATCATTTCTAAATGCATCTTATTATGACAGCTTTTTTTTGAGACAATGGTGTACATTTTTGCCAGCCTACTACTGTATTTTGCACTTTGTATGTGATTAAAAATGCATGGTGAGTTTGCATAGGCATGCATGCATTGATTTGCTTGCTTTAATGTTGCTTTGTAGACTGCATGTATCCGGTCACAGACTATGCTGACACAAACACAATATATAGGTATGATTACAATGACATTAAAGGCTACATGTAGTCTACTACACACTGCCTGATTAACATTAGCTCCTGCTTCAATGAGTGTCTTCACTATGTCAAGATGTCCTTCATCACTTGCTGCATGCAGCTAGTGGACTCCAACCATCCTGCAATACAAATGTCATCATAACCAGAGGCTGAACCAGTGGAGGTGAGTGTTGAAGTTACATGACAGATGTACATGCCAACATTTCTGTACATGCACATTAATAACTAGAACATTGTTAGATCATTATAGTATTCACCAGAGATTTACTATTTGACATCAACAATATTTTGGGACAGCATAGTACTTTATATAATCTAGACCACATACAGCACAGTGTACATGTTCACAGCAACACTGTAAAGTAATCACTAATTTAACAATCGCACAAGCACATACACCATGCTAGAAGATGTCCAAATGGTGACAAATTGGTGGTAATGAAGCACCATATATCTGGAACACTTCAAAGTTAAAGTGTATATACTGTCCAGTATGAACTGCATTGACTGTTTCAGGTGCTAGACATGATTTAAATATTTATTCTTGTGTTAGTTATTTAGGTACTACTATGCTCCTAAAATGTGAAATTTCAGTTATTGCAAAAATCATACAATCAATCAAAACATCCAATCGTAAAAATTACTAGTCAACTGCACGGTGTATGGTATAAATAATAAATCAGTAGAACCTTACATATGGCAAAAAAAGAGCCAGTTGATACAACACAGATTCCACCTTTGCATAAGGCAAGTGGAAAGACAGAAGGAAACTGGCTATTTATGCCATAGTGTCAAAATAGAGCGATATCTAAATTGTCAAATAATTATTAGTATTTATCAAGTATCAGCCAGTCATTACAGACGTGCATTTTTGACAGCATTTGTCATAAAAATGATTTTTAACTCCACAACAATACTGTACAAGAGTCACTACAAAATGTGTCCAAACTCTGTCACTAGTGCAGTACTTTAGCCTACCCTTAAGGCAGGTGGGCAGCATTCGATTTCATCCAGGATATTTCATTTCTGTTTTCTCGCTATCAGGGTCTGCATGTGGCATATGTAGCCGCATGACTGCATAAACACATTTAGCATACACCCAGCAACCTGTGAAATAATGTGAGGGCTACCTACATACCCTGCTTCCTTGAGCTACATGTGATAACATACACATAAAAATACTTAAATGTCTCTAACAATATATATGTTCCAATGCCATGTTACTAGGGTGTGGTCTAAATAGAATCCAGATGGACACCGTGTGACTGCACAAGCTGTGCTATGACTCTCAACACAAAGCGGCATTGCAGGATAATAAACAAGCTTTCATGCTGCTTGCATCCAAATTAAAGTTAAGCTATGGTATAAGCATGCATACCGGTATTACTTGAGTAGGCCTATCATATAAACACCGCGGTGCACATACATGAACACTACATGCAAGCCTTCATAAACACAGCGAGGCTGTATACCGTAATTGTACAAACGCACTAGCTGCATGCACGATACCTGTAGTCTTGTAGTACACACTGACGAACGGCCAAGGCTAGCCTACTAATATGTTAGACGCTTAGTACCGGTATACGTTCTGTGCGTGCATACCTTTAAGATAACGTTTGGCTTTAAAGTCCAATGGGCTATTCCATTATTTAATTATACACCCCTACAGATGACAATAAATGGTGTCCAGGGGAGTATAGTGAATATGTCCCGGGGGGTGGTCATTAAAATCCCTGTCCCGGGGGGTTAGAAGGCATAATAGAAGCTTGTCCAGGGGGGAGTGGAACAACATAGAAGATTGTCCAGGGGGGTGGGGCAAAACAGAAGCTCGTCCAGGGGGCATTTACAAGTCTGTCCCTGGGGGGTAGAGGTATAATACAAGCTTGTCCAGGGGTGTTTTTATCAATTGTCCCGGGGGTATACGTTTGCATTTATTGTCATCTGTAGGGGTGTACGGTTAAATAATGGAATAGCCCAATTCAACAGCTGCAATTGATTACTATACGAAGTCACAGCTGCCATATCATCTCGCAAACCACGCCTGCAATCCGTCAAAAAGTGGACGCTCATTACGTATTCCTGACGCGTCATTGCAAACGTCCGTTAATTTTCCGCGCACGCGTCCATTGAAATGTATGGAACAAAGTGCATTTCTGTTCAACCTAAATCAGGAAAGGATAGAAATGACAAAAACGTTGAAAAATATAGTGAAGCACATCATAAACTATGCTTTATTGATGAAACAAAAAGTTTCATGGTCTATCTGTGGGTTCCATGGCCCTAAAACAACACGTCCATAGACACCTGTAGAAATTTGATAAAAATTAGGGTTTTTTCAAGACGTTTGTACATTTTTCTCAGGATCTGTGATAGTTGTGGTAAAAAACGTTTATTTTATGTTAACCAGATCATCGAGGAAGGTGTATGTTGCCATAAAACACTCTTTTGTCTACTTCTCTAGGTTCCTGAGTCACTTTTAGTAGTTGAGGTACTGCTCCATTATTGATGATTGCATGACGTAATGGACGTTTTAATATCTCTGTTGCAATGCTTCCCTGAATCAGACTCACTCAGGTATGTTATAACTGAGGTGCTTAGGTGCTGTACATGTGCGTAACAGCCATAGCAGCTTGACCCGCATATACCTAGTATATAGGGCCTAAGTATACCGTAGATGTTCTCTCCGATCGACGTTTGCGGTGCGCTACAATATGCCGGTAGTCAAGTTTTGTTTGGCATCCTACAAATGGCAATCACTGTTCGCGTAGTGGCCGATCGAGGGAGATTCTCATGGGCCATTGATTAATAGGACTGCTGTAAAAAGAAAAGGGGGGGGGGGGGGGGGGGGGGGGGGGGGGGGGGGGAAGTACCTTTCTGGCCCGATCGATACGAAACGCCGGGGGTGCTGTACGTTTCCACTTTCGGGCTCGATACAAAGAGCGGGCCTCAGCGGGGAAGTGGAGGCCTGCGATACCAGCAGTCAACTTCGGGCCTGCGTATGATCACCCATGGGCATGGCTATGTGGGCCCGGGCCTGCATATAATGGCTTGCGATTTCTTATATATTTACCAGACTACCACCAAACTAAGAAATAGAAATAGCTCATACAACCAGCCTGCCTACAACTTTATAGGCCTAACTGTGTGATACATGTAGTTAGTTGTTGTATTCGTTTTTGGACTTCACGGTACTATAGTTTTCAAAGAGCTTGCAATGCATGCACATGAGCTGGAAAACGAGCTGAACGGACAGTAGAAATGAACTGGACTCATATTACTGGACAGAGCTAAGAGGCTAAGAGGGCGTTTGTGTGTGTATTTGCATGTACCGGTATCTGTTTGCATGTGTGCATGTTGTGTGTGTGCTTGTGTTTGTGTACAGGTGAGTGTGTGGTATGTGTGCATGTGTATGTGTTTGTGTGTGCATGTGTGTAGGTGTGTGCACATGTACAGTGTGAATGTGTGTGGGTGAATGATGGTGTGTATGATATGTGTGTGTGCTGTAGTATATGTTGTATGTGCGTGCATGTTGTGTGCACATGTTATGTGTGTTTGCATGTGTGTGTATATTTGTGTGTGCTTGTGTGTGTATGTATTCATGACTAAATGTGTCAGTGTATGTGTTGTGTGCACGTTTTGTGCACATATGCACACGCGTGTGCATGTACTGTGTGCATGTATATGCATGTGAATGTTAGTGCACATGGGTGCATGTATGTGCATGTGTTTTGCACGTGAGTGTGTCACTTGTTTCTTCCACTCACGTGGGTCTCAAATAGTCTATAGTGTTTGGGCAATCTGGACAGGCTATATAGATTGGAACTGGACATCTCATGCTAGAGGAGTTTGTTTGTGTGTGCATGTGTGTGTGTATGTGTGTGTGTGCATGTGTGTGTGTGTCTGAAGTCATGATCTGAAGGAGGGTTAGGGGTCATGATGGGGTGGGAGTGATGGTGGGGTGGGAGTGATGTCGTACTCGATCATCAGTGGGGGGTGTTTTTTACATGCTTCTTTTCATTGGAAATCAGCTTTTACTAAAACATCAGCATGCACAATGGATTGAATGGTAGTATGTAGAAGTAGAAATGGTGTGTGTGGTGTGTGTTTGTGGTGTGGTGTGTGGTGTGTGTGTGTGTGTGGTGTGTGTGTGGTGTAGTGTGGTGTGTGTGTGTGGTGTGTGTGTGGTGTGTGTGTGGTGGTGTGTGTGGTGTGTGGTGTGTGTGTGTGGTGAGTGTGTGGTGTGGTGTGTGGTATGGTGTGTGTTGGGTGTGGTGGTGTGGTGTGGTGTTTGTTTGTGGTGTTTGTGTGGGGGTTGTGTGGGGTGTGTGTGTGTGGTGTGTGTGTGTGTGTGGTGTGTGTGTGGGTATGTGTGGTGTGAGTGTGTGATGTTCGTATGTGATGTGCATGTGAGTGCATGGTGTATGGTGTGTTTGTGGTGTGTGGTGTGTGGGGGGTGTGGTATGTGTGTGCATGGTGTGTGGTGTGTGTTTGTGGTGTGTGTTTGTGGTGTGTGTTTGTGGTGTTGTGGTGTTTGTGTGTGGAGTGCAGTGTGTGCAAGACAACTCTTGCGCGATCGCGTGTCATAGGTTGTGCCTTCGAAGTTGTACCAATCTCAGCGAAGAGTCTGAGACACGCTTGTTTATATGTGCCGATTGCGAGTCGATGGTGCATGGTTTCCTTCTCAGCATATACAACTCACTGCCCGGTGGTGGAGTCACCAAGATTACTGATATTATATTTATGGTACAGCACGCCACCATTAATTCGTTGCTGATGCCTTAAAGGAGTACCGACTCGAAATAGAGATGGTTATTCCGTATTACTACCAGTTCTTACTTCGGCGGGTGAGTATTATTGTTAATCCGACCTCTGTTGTTAGTACCTAAACCCTGCCAGGGGCCGTACCCTAGCTATGCCATTGCTATTACAAGTCGAGACAACCAAATCATCGGACAATGGAAAGGAGCGATTACGACATAACCAAGGAAACCCATAATATGGCTCGTTCCATTGTGTCTCCCTACTAGGGAGTACTCGGGATCTGACTACTCTGATACAAGTAATTCATTAAACATACAAGCTTGAGAGATACCGGTACCGTTCACTATTATACATGCATGGATAATCCTTTTGTCTTACACTGTAGTTTAATAACTCCATTCAGTACGCATTGATTCACACCAAATATATTACATGTACTTTAAGATTCTTCGATTAGAACGCTACTTATATTCTTGTGCTAGCATAGTTCATTTGCCATATTGTTTGGTTCAATTTAAAGTGTCTTTTCAAATTTGCAACAAATGGAATCATCGGATCACCATACGGAACCAGTTCTCGAGAAGCGCTTCAAAAGAAGAAGAATGGGAGTCTGACACAAATACTTCATGTCATGAGTGGACATCCTTAACTGGTGAAAGTAAAAGGAAAGTTCTTAAGGTACAAATACTCTTGACATTAGTAACATTCATCATACATGTACATTGTGTATACCAGCTGCTTCCTTCATAGATGCAAGACATTCCTCTGCCTAGTGCCCTGCTGCCAACAGTAGTGAAGTTATGGGAGGTACTATGTGCAGTGAGTCAAATCACTTGTCACCAAATGACTTCTTTCCGTTGTTGGCATACGGAATCCTAAGGATTTATACAGCATACTGTCTAATGAATCACCATGCACCCCAGAATGCAATTCCACCAAAAGGTAAGTTTAGCTAGTGTGCAAATACAATAAGGATGAAATGCTACTCTATTCTGTCTATACAGGCCAAACAATGGGTTCAACTCTTCTTAAGCATCAAAGAAGAGGGTCACCAAAAGAAATATATAACTCCTTACATGCATGCAATGGTATACCATGTCCCAAACATTATTACGCCAATACGGAATTTGAAACAATTTTCATGTCAAGGTTGGTAATGCACTGTGTTACGCGCGATCGATGGATTTGCGCGATCCATCGATTGCGCTGCGCCATCGATGGATCCATTGATTGCGCACCTATCGAACGATCGCGCAACCATCTATCGATCGCGCACTACTGCGCTTGCGCGATCGATGGATGGAATATGCTGCACGTGCTTTGGTGTGAAACAGTACTTCAGTTGCTAAGGCATACTTGAAACCAGTCGCTTCATTCACTACAATCGCTTCGTGTTGAGATGGATCCGCTTTTCAAGAAGCGATCGACGGCTATTGCTACCGCCAAAGGAGCCTCGACTAAGAGCTGCGTTTTAAGTCAAGAAAATTTCGATGCCATCGTCCACCATCTATCGTCCCCACAAGACAAAGTTGATCCCCATCTCAAGCACTGGGTTAGAAGTAGAAACTTTCAACTTGCTGATCTACCAGGACTGGGACTTTTCAAAGTGCTTGTAATTCCAAATGAAGGAAACAACAAGGTTTGTATAATACAGTTGCATACACTTGTACGTAACTTTAAACCTATCATTGTAGGAGAATGGTGTGAAATTATTGCGGTGACATCGTTCAGGCTGTTCATGCAGATGAGTTGAAGCATAGTGGCTACAAGAAGGTGTTAGACTATGTAAGTGCATCCTTGAGATTTCGTAACCGTGTTAACAATGTTGAAAGAACTTGCACTTATATGAAACTAGATGAGGTGCATGGAGAAAATAAATATCTGGTTTCATGGTTACCTCGCATCATGTTCTCCATGAATTGTGAACGACATGAAGGCATTAAAGACTTGCCCTATCGTGTTGTTTTCGGTAGATACCCTCCGGTTGGTATCTTTCCCGGAGCTGGAAAACATTGTGTAGATGAAGAAGACCTACCCATAACATCAACTTGTGACAATCCTCATACAGCTACATTGCGCACAGAACCATGTTTGGAACAATTAAGGGAAATTTCCGTTGGTGGAGATCTGCAGAGTTATGATGGTAGTGTAGCTGTTGTGCGTGGAGACATTACTTTGTCGCTTCGTGAAGCAGCCCAGAAATTTAATTCATGTAATAAGTTCACCAAATCCTGCTGCAAATGTTCAAGTGGGTGCAAGACAAATCGGTGCATCTGTAGAAAAAAACGGAATAGCTAGTGTGCTCCTCCATGCACAAACACTCAAGTGCCAACACAGGCATCAAGAGCACCATTATTGTCACCAGGTGATAGAGTAACACTTGACAAAATTGGATGGTTGAGTGATATGCATATGGAGGCTGCTAATGTACTACTCAGAGAAGCATTTCCTGCTGTTGACGGGCTCCAAAATCCTATCCTTCAACAGAACATGTCCTTCAGTGTCCCTAGCTTTGAATTTGTGCAGTTTCTTCTGGTTAAAAAAAAACCACTGGCTGGTGATATCTAACATTGGGGAAGAAATGGATACTGTTTGCATCTATGACTCAATGCAAAATAGACCTGACGGGGAATGCATATCACTTGTTGCTAGATATGTGCAATGTCCAGATTCTCACATTACGATCAAGGTCATGAATGTTCAGCTGCAAGATAATGGTTATGCATGTGGGGAATTAGCTGTGGCCTTTGCAACATCACTGATCGATGGGGAAGATCCAACACAACTGCACTACAAGGAATTGCGTAGTCACTTCAAGAACTGTGTTGACACATACAGCATAACCCCATCTTCCTTCCACTGTTGTAAGCCATCAGCCACGTGTTGTACATGAGATTAGGAAAAGGGTGTACTGCAAATGCCAAGCTCCTGACAATGGCAAACCAATGATCCGTTGCTTTGCTTGTAGGCAGGGCTTCCACCCCGAATGCATTGGAGTCGGAGCAAAAACTGACAAGTGGAAGTGTCCCACTTGCACTGAAGCACTTTAATTCATGTGCATGCTTCAATGATCATTCTGGTTTAATGTAGTTGATTCATGTCAGTACACAATTTTTAGTGATCAGTGTACATGCAAGCTCTTTGATTAACTCAAGTCACTTACTAACGTATCTCTATGTACTCTGGTTGAGTTGTACATGCACAACACCAGTTTTTCACATAGACGTATACTTTAGGAGTCCACTTGTAGGTCTATAATCAATCATAAGCTAAGGCTTGGAAGTCCCAAGTAAAACATGTGTAGGAGAAAGCCGTAGTACTTTGAGACTAACAGCAGGCATGTACCAAGGTGGCTTGAAATACTACGCAGGCAATCGACAGATTGTATAGCTGCGCGATCGATCGATAATTGCGCAAACTCAGCAGTGCCTAATTCGTCGATCGCGCAATTCCTGTAGTTGCGCGATCGATCGATGATTGCGCGATCGACCGATAGGTATGGAACGCCGTTTAGGTCAAAATTCGTCGTTTCTATTTAACAGCAAACCTCAATCGATGGAAAACAATCATTGCAATAATGACGTCGATCATCTTCGATCGATCGCTTTTTCACTTCGATCGAACGCGATCGTGGTCACATCTACTTCGACGAAAATCGATTGAGGCCAAAACTGGTTCCATGCGTCTGGATCGAGCCCAAATTGTGTGCGATGGAACGTCGCACTAGACGTATCGACACAGGTCGGGTATCCATTAACTTAAAAATGTATTCTACTTTTTTGACGCCAAACTCGTATCGACGAAACTGTATCTGTGTATAAATCACGTCGGTACAATCCAATCGGTCTCTTTTTCGCATCGATAGAAAACAATCGAGGTGTAAATAATCCTTCATAGAAAAGTTTTCCCTCTGACAATTGAGTCATAATGATACGGTATATTATGCAACATATGTTCAATATAATTATAACTGTAATTTAAATTCATATAATCGATATAATACATTGCATACACACTAACTACATAGACAATATACTGCTAGGGTTTGGGTCACTGGTTTGTGGGTACTAACACATGAGTCTGCTTATGGGTTCAACATGCATGCATGTAACTGTGACTTACTGATATGTACATTTTACACACACACACACACACACACACACACACACGCACACACAATGACACACACTTCATAGAGTCTGGGTGATTTTACTTTGTGTAAATGCCACTGCTTCAAATGCAACCACAACATATTAAAGTTAGATGCACTATTGGATGTGCTACCCCTACAGACTAAACTACACAACTGCAAGTACTGTGCGTGCGTGTACCGATGACAAAATAGATGTTTGACTGAGACGTCATGGGAATACATGTATCTATTGCATACACACTAAACTACATAGACAATTAGACTGCAATGCTGCATTTATTCTGGCAGTATCGAAGCCACGCTCCATCTTCAATCTCTATCTTTCACTTTAATGCGGGCGATTGCACAGATTTGTAGCATTTTGCTATGAGACGTCTGTCAAATTGAAGCTATTTCGTCAGCTATATGACCATACATGTTTTATCCTAGGACCTGCTACAAATGGCGTATATATGCATTGATTATTTCGTAGGTTGTGAGTATTTTTGTGACTATTCTTAAAATCAATATTAATAGAGAAGAAAATATAGCAAACCAAAAATTACAAAAAATGCATGATAAGGGAAAAAGTACACAGCATAATAAATCAAAAGATACGAAACATGCAAGTGTTGAACTCCAACAACCATTTATATTTGTCCAAACCCATCATGACCTTATAGACCAAATAGCAAAAAGCTTTGAAACACAGTGTAATCATCTTTGTTACAGGTTGGAATCCTTACTTCCATGTCACAAGTTGATGCGGTAGGTAAAGTCTCACTGTCTTGCTGCTATTAGTTTGAAGTATCTTCTTAATTTATCGACCTTGCACCTGTTATGCTGTTTGTTTTTAATGGGATTTTTGATGTGATAAACGACTTAATGCATTTTTCAGATATCAAACATAATACCATTTTCAGTGCGTAAAATTTCTTTGCAGCAGACATTCAAGACATCAAAATACTTGAGGCACTAAATTTGTCATTAAGAATGCATTGCACCTCTTTTCTATTCCTGAAAAAGCAAATATTATTAGTTTGTAATGTCGGGATCTTTTGTGTAAGTTATTCCAACAGTTACAACTAGTTGGACTGCATGTACATTACGTTGACCCAGCATTATGATAAATAAATGTGACATTATAAAATTCAATTTGGATAGAGGTAGCAGAATACACTAACCAACACTATAATTTAATACAAAAACATAATACACTAGTATTAAGAACACACATTTGGAATAAGTAACATCGGATAGTATTTAGCATCTAAGAGGTTAAGTGTGTCTTGAAGCGTAACCAAAAAAGACCTTTCTGCCTGACAAGTTCCAATCAGTGTCGTACATCCAATTAAAATTAGTTGATGAATATTTAGAAAAATGTCTTCATCAGTATATGGCAATGCATCCATCAAACCTTCTGGTTTGTCTTCATGTCTGCCTTCATTCCAAAAGAATTTCCAGCTAACCAGCTCTTGTTTTAAACCAGTAGCACTTGGCAAATCAACTTCTCAAAATAGCAGCAGTCAGTCTGGCCAATAATATTATTAATAATTGCAGGGGGGGGGGGGGGGGATTTAAACCCCCAAACCCCCAAACCCCCCCCCCCCCCCCCCCCCCCCCCCCCTAGATTCGCTACTGCATTTGAACAAGTTATATTGGTTTTGTTTTTATTATGCTAAGTGGCCTTGTGCAGCAAAGTGCTAACTGCAAGAGAACCCAGGCATCAAATGTTGAAAGGTATTTGGATTCTAAACATTTGTTTTGTAAAATACCATTGTAGACCACATGGGTATTTATGACCATTTCATTTTATCAGAGTATTGGTTATCTAGTACTTTGTTGAGCTTGAAGGTTATGTTCATGTGCTAATTGTGTTCACTATTATTCAAATCCTTTGTATTTGCATGAAGTTGTGTTAAGTTTAATCTGTGCTCTTCTGTACGTGTGATGAGAAAGAGTTTAACTCATTGGTGTGTTGAAGTATTTTAACTTTTCTCTTCTATCTGTCAACAGTGTTTCTGAAGTGTTAAAGAGGCTGGCCACAGCCATCAATTGTGAGACAACTCTTCGCATTACTGTTCATCGTAGCACTGTATGGATGGATGCACTACGGGAGGCTCAGAAACAGTCATTTTGCGCTTCTTTTCTGCTTAAGGTATGTGTATTTTGCATTCCAAGACAAAGATGATATTATGTCACATCAGGTCACGTTCTTTGGGGAATCCTCTATTGATGATGGTGGCCCACGGCGAGAGTTTTTTAGACTCCTGGTTCTTCAGGCTGGAGAGAGTTTACTAAGAGGGGACAATATTAAGTTCTTCTCTTTAAATGTGCCTGCGCTTGTG
This sequence comes from Ephydatia muelleri, assembly GCA_013339895.1. Classification (NCBI taxonomy): domain Eukaryota; kingdom Metazoa; phylum Porifera; class Demospongiae; order Spongillida; family Spongillidae; genus Ephydatia; species Ephydatia muelleri. The sequence goes on from JABACO010000023.1 coordinate 3,500,946, forward strand.
GTATGTACTGAGAATAGTAGCAATTGTTTTATGTAGCTGAGAGTAAATTCAATATCTGACTGATCTTATTACTAATTTTTTTTGATAACCAAGGATCAGTTATGTTTTGATTACAAATTGGAAAAACATAAAAATAGCTGCTTTGTTTTTAATTGCACTGTCGTTAATACAAATCATGTGTATATGATTGTTTGGAATTAAAATGTACATTACATTTCAGCAACGCCAGTATTATCATTTAGGAGTCCTTGTTGCAATGTCAATACTACAAGGAGGCTGCGGGATTCCATGTTTGTCTTCATCTGTGTACAATTATATAGCATATGGAACTTGTACAAGTGCAGGTGTAAATTCGTGTGATATTCCAGACCTTTCTCTGAGAGATACTGTTGAAAGAGTAAGTGATCGTTCCTTAATCCCACCAGTATTTTTGTAACATTGATTCACCAAAATTGTCAAGTTTCTGATTCATGTATCAAATTACAATTAATCATTCAAGTCCCTACTTAATGGTATTAAAATGTTTTTAACCTTTTAAATCCTGAGGGCGTACAACTTTTAAGATTGACTATCTATCATTTTGAAATGTTGTGAGCACATTTATGATCATAATAGTCAGTATGCATTGTTTTAATTTACAGGTGATCGCTTCAACATTGTTAGATGACTTAAAGGCTGTATTTAATGAAGATGGTCCAAGAATGTTGTTAATGGAATGTGGATATTTTGCCCCTTCATATCGAGAAATTGGCGGTCAAAAGGATTACGCGGTATTCGGTCATTGCGTAATTCAATGTCCATAGAAAATGTATGGACGCATTCAGAAAACTGCAGCTAACTGCAGAAAAAAACCAAACATTGACTAGCTGCTCTCGGATTTGCAATGTGGGGACTAGTTGACATATTTTGTGTAGTTTTTCGGAACTTAAGTACCTATATCCGCACTTCCACATTAATTATGCAAGGTTTCCAATGTCCATTCATTTTTTCTCATTTCCTTATTCAGTCATCAATGTTTCCAAACCAAATGATATTTTCCTTACCTGCTCACGGATTACATGAGAGTAATCAATGAACTTATTTATCATTATTTTTTCAGAGCTTAGGGCCTTCAAATCGCACTTCCCTTGAATGGTAGTGAGATACACCCCACATTCAATGTGCCTACCACGATCATCACGTGCCACTCTATCGTCAGTCAGCCGTGCCCAGACCTGGTTGTTGTATTAATGACCAGACTTAGCATGACCCCTTGTAAGAGTGGGCACTAATTGGGATTATATGTTGCAAAGACGGAGGTGGCGATTACACAGAGGAGTTTGCCACTTATAGAATCGACACAGGAGTGCCTGGGCATGACAACCAACCAGTCTTCTTACGGAAGCATCTTGCAAGTCTCAGAGTCCTAGGTTAGCATGAATGTGACACGTACATGATTACAGTAGCGACGTCCGTAATAGGCTAAAATGGTTGTGTAACTGTACTATAACGGAGCGTTAGTACATATAAGCATGCAGGCCCGTAGCCAGGAAGTTAGGCCGGGGGGGGGGGGGGGGGGGGATCGATTAATACTTCTGAAAGCATTTATATATCCGGGGGCCCAAATACGAGAGCGGTGGGGGGGGAGGGAAGTCCGTCAGGTCCCCCTCGCGTTTAGCGGGCCAAATACGAAAAGAGAGACACCTTCGGGCCTAATGCATTTTTATAAGTACCATAACTAGAAGAGGCCAGAGATAATATATAGATTATCTCTGAAGAGGCGGAAGTGAAGCATCGAACCCCGGGGAGGGGGGTGGGGGGGGTGGGGGGGGGGGGATGGGAATCCCCTCTGGCTATGGGCCTGATAAGCATCTAGATCTCTAAACTATCTACATGTATGGTAACGTCTGGTACAAACAGGTGGAAGCATCAAATGTACAATAGCAGTCATACACTGGCGGTACACACTTTATTGACCTTTCCCATTGAAAAGTAATACCTTATTAAAGATTCCACACACTTTTAACTTTGCAATAGTTAGTCCGACTATAAGTTGAGGTGGGGGGGGGGGGGGGGGGGGAGTAAGTCCGTCAGGTCCCCCTCGCGTTTAGCGGGTCAAATACGAAAAGCGAGACACCTTCGGGCCTAATGCAAGTTCCATAATTAGAAGGGGGTGGGGGGATCCCCCCCCCCCCCTGGCTATGGGCCTGATAAGAGCTTACACATAGTGAGGTAACGTCATAGATCTCTAAACTATCTACATGTATGGTAACGTCTGGTACAAACGGTGGAAGCATCAACTGTACAATAGCAGTCATACACTGGCGGTACGCACTTTATTGACCTTTCCCATTGAAAAGTTATGCCTTATTAAAGATTCCACACTTTTTACTTTGCAACAGTTAGTCCGACTTTAAGTTGAGGTGCATAAGATTTGTGTCAACTATAACATTTGAAAACTACCATGTTTTCTCTGCCCCATATGTGTATGTACATGCATGTACATGTATATGGGACAGTTTCCACGAAAACGGCCCATCGCATATAATACATGAATGTATAAAATGGTATAAAAATTCTTTGTGTTTGAATCATTATAACTTCCGAATGATTAACGCTATCGACTTCCTATTTTCAACACTTCATACATTTTGGGGCCTTGCACTTGCTCTGTGCAAGTATCGCAACGTCCAATACCCCACCGGGTTCAAACTTAGTAGGAGTAATCAAATCGCTTCAAATTCGGTTTGTAAATAGAGAGGTGCACATTTTCCCGCTTGATATGGCGGGACACAGTTTGCCGCGATAGGTACAGGAACCTCTGTACCCACAAACCGAATTTTAAAGTGATTTGATTATAGGAGAACTGAAAGGTATTTGGCGGGTTTGAACCTAGTGGGGTATCATACATTACAATACCCCAAAACGTATTTCACCATACAGAAATGGTTTAGTATGAAGTGTTGAGAATAAGAAGTCAATAGCCTTAACCGTTTGGAAGTTATAGCGATTCAAACGCAAGGGAATTTTGATGGGCAATTTTGTGGAAACTGTCCCATATATATAAATATGTGTGCATACATGTAGGTGTATGTACATGTATGTATGTGAAAATTCTATGTTCTTGACCTTCATGTCTTCTCAGCCTTGTAGAGACTCACTGATGGAAGAACCATGTTGGTGATTCAGTGTCAACTCTCTTGAACTATTCGGCATGCTCCCGCGTGAAAGAGTGCTGCAAGATGTAAAATAGGTCACAGTCAAGTTGAACTTTGATTTAGGAGTATTGGAGTTAATGATACATTAGTGTGTGCTTAATTGTGGTCATTTCAGTACTTCACCACAGGCCTATTGCTTTCTGGCCACTTAATTATATGTAAGCTTTTATTTTAAGTAATGAATTGCTTCCAAAGGTGATAAAAGATCTTGTTATGACTGATGTTTGTTTTATGGGACACAAATATAAGGCATAATCTCCCTGTCTGAAGTAATATCTGTGGATGCTATCACAGCCTCACCCGTCCACCAAAGGGTACTGTCAAAGAAACTAGAGGACCCAGTCTCATTGTTGTTGAAAGCATCATCACCTGCTGACAAGGCTTGGCTGCTCTCTGTGTCAGCACCTCATGCTGCATCCTGGCTACTGGTCACACCTCCTAGTCTTGACCTGAACTTTGAACCCAATGAACTGTAATTCTCCATCCAGTGGTGGCTAGGGATGGACACGGCTAGAGGCTCCTCATGTTCTTTGTGTACTACCTGTAAACAGGGTGGTGATGTTGTCCAGTGCCCAGCCATTGAATCACATATATGTAACAATGAGTAAACAAGCACATACATGTACGTTGTGGGTGCAAGGGTCAGCATTTAAAGATGATGGTGCAGGGACTGATACAGAAACCAAAGATAGAGGCAGCAAAAACTGTTAGTCATTTTGCAACCACCCCCATGATGGTTGTGGCCTTAGGAAGAACAGGTATCAAGTTTTTGAGGGGTGACTCTTTCATTGTAAGGGCATCCTGTTCAGCTGATCCTGACAAAAGAGTACATTCAATTTCAGTGATGGATCCAGGATTTCCAGTTTGTGGGGGGGGGGGGGGAGGAACAAATGACCCATGTCCACGTCCTGCTCCAGCTGGGGTATGGGGGAGTGGCTGTAAGCTCCTCCATAGGGTCTAGGGAAGAGCACATAACATTTTAAGTACTTCAACATCAACCCATATTTCAACAAGTCAAAGAGTGTATGGAAGCACTTGTGCCTATGTACACAGAGATAGTGCCCATTACATAGAGGTGTAGCACCTCCCATGGATGTGAGATAAGATAACCACAGGCATTACCACTTACACACACACACACACACATACACACACACACACACACACACACACACACACACACACACACACACACACACACACACACACAAACACACACACACACACACACACACACACACACACACACACACACACACACACACACACACACACACACACACACACACACACACACACACACACACACACACACACACACACACACACACACCCTCCTTCACAAGAAATCCCAATCTTCATGTAAAGGTATATCTGCCAATCAAGTGAAGGTCAGTATACACAGCTCACAAGATGCTATTCATTTTAGCCAGGACAATGGTTGTGTACACCTTGGACTGCCCTTGTGGGTTTTGTGGTAGCAGTCAGGCCCCAAGGCCAACATAAACAACAGTACCTAAGAAGTACTATTTCAATGCTAATAGTACATGGCTACACTACACCCTTCTCCTACAACTCTCCTCTCTGCTAGTGGAGCATACTGCCCCAAACATTCATGACTTCAACAAGTCAGTACAGGGAGGATAAATGGTATGTGTAATTTTGCCAGTGATGTCCCTGCTGGTGTACATGTACATGACTACAGGAGGACAGGAGAGAGGGAGTGAGGGAGGGAGGGGGAGGGGGAGAGGGAGGAGGAGGGAGGGTGAGGGAGGGAGGGAGGGGGAGGAGGAGGGAGGGTGAGGGAGGGAGGGAGGGAGGGCGAGGGAGGGAGGGAGGGAGGGAGAAAGTGAGGGAGGGAGGGACAGGAGAGAAAGAAAGGGAGGAGAGAGGGATAAGAGCAAAGAAAGATGGAACACAAACTAAGTGATTGAAGTGTACACTGTACACAATGTACCTGGGCAGGCTGCCTGCAGCACTGTTGACGCCCATTCCAACTGGAGTGCAGTGCCTGCGGGCGTGACTGGAGGGCCTGTCCAACAGATAACATACTGAGCACAGATCATATACATGTACCATGCACACTGTTATTTGCGCATGTTGCACACAGTAGCAGAGAAAACATACATGTACATGTACAAAGTGAAGGGGAGGAGGCCGGTGGTGTTGTAGCTGATCACAGTAAGGGGCAGGACACCCGCCAGAGCACCATTGCAATACAAACTAAAGTTGATAAGGATGCCATTACTGTGAGTTGGCAAGTCCCAAGACACAATGATGTAGGTGGAGCCCACATTCTGCACCGACACAGCATCAAATCCATACCGGTGCTGGGGGAAGGAGGGGGAAGAGGATGACATCACATGCACACAATGACATCACACATACATGTACATGTATACACAGTCAGTGACACACAATCACACGCACCGAGGTACCATTCAGGAGGGGATAAGACACATGCTGTAAGGGGTTGCAATGCCATATCTGCTCGTCGTGCTGGGAAATCCCTCAAAGTAGACTTTCATGGTCGGCAGTGATGGCTACCATGTGCACCGTATCCACGGTGACGTAGAAGGTATTGGAGGCCGGCTCAAACAGTACCACGTACCCCTGGCCATCACAGAGGTTACAGGAGGGGACTGCACCACACTCGCACCGACGTACAAGCTCAACATGACCGATGAGTTCTGAAGCTCACAGTGTGCCATTGACCATCGTGAAGGTTCTGGTACTGTTGGATACAACGACAGCTGGTCCAGAGCCCACATCAAATATTAACCATGGCAACCCGCCATGAAGCTTCACTCCCAGGAAGTGAGTCACTACACTGTTGATCTGGTGGAAGAGAATGCCGCTGGGGTTGTAGGTATGGAACTGGACTGTGGCCTGGTTAATAAAACCACAAAGGAACATGTGCCCGCTGAATGTAGCCAGGCCCCTACCGTCGAAGGAGGTCCCCACATATCTGACTGGGACTTAAGGCTGGGGACTCGATGGTGCAAGGTGTAGGCAGTGATGACATAGTCGGGTTGGAGGGGAGCATTCCATTGGAGGGACATGGAAGAGGGGATGAGGGGGGAGCTTGGCCCACAGGTGCTAAGGGTGTGAGAAAGATACAAAGTGGTTGTCAATGACCACTTCGGGCTTTGTTGAATATAATTGAACACATAACACATAACCCACACACACATCATGTGCACATGGCACACATGCTGCTTGTGTCTGCTAAGTGTACAAACTGAATGATGACTGCCATTTTCTTTACGCAAGGCAAGAAGAGAAGGCCATAAAACATGTACCTACAACACCAAATCATACACATGTACATGTACCTGCACAACACAAACAACATCCACACACATACATGTAAATACACACCCCCACAAACACATACACATGTGCACATGCACACACACACACACACACACGCATGCACACACACAACACACACAACACACACACACAAACAACACACAACACAACACACACACAACACACACACAACACACAAACACACACACACACAACACACACAACACACACACACACACACACACACACACAAACCACACACGGTCCACATACACAACGTATACATACCACTATCCAGTGTTGTGACATTGGTAACACCACCAGTCTGACATCCAGCTGTGGTGCATGCTGCTTCCACAAAGCTGTACTGCGTTGACGGCTGCAGGTTATGTACCACGGGACACTGAGGTAGTGAGAAGGACGTTCCCCAGTACGGAAACAGCTTACACATTGCAGGCTGTGATGATCCCATTGGGAACTGAGGGGTTAAACTACATCACATTGACAGAAGAAGAGGAGAGTGCCAGAAGCCGAGGGCTTGGAACCCCCAATGGTGCTGTGAAAGGGACCAAGATGTGACAACCATACACAAATACACACACACACACACACAACAGTGTGCATATGTATGTGAGTATGTGTGCAAGTGATACATGTGTGAATGTGAGTATGCATGAATACATATGTTCACACACACACACACACACACACACACACACACACACACACACACACACACACACACACACACACGTGCCTCACATTGATTTTCATTGCAATACAGGGGGTGTGGCACCTACATGTACTTACACAGCATGAGGCGTGAGCGGGGCTACAAATACAAGTCGTGTTCACAGTAAATCGGGGGTGGGGTATATATAATAATCGGAGATCAAACACTTCCAAAGGGTGGGGTTTCCCCAAGAAAGGTGCCCCCCCCCCCCTATCCCACACATCATACTGGATCAGCAGGCCGTTTGGATTGGACAGTGCAGTCAGAGCATTCAGAGCAGTAACATTGGGAGCAGCCTGGGATGTGGGCATGGCTTGTAATGTCTTCAACCTGCTGGAGTTGCTTTGGCCACACCCACCGGATGTGCAGGCCTGTACCAGTTTGTACGCTGTAAACAGTTGTAGTCCATATACAGTGTATGGTATTGGACAGGGCAGGGATTTACCACTCTCACCCCCTATCCACCCCCTGGTTTGCCCCTAATTTGAGAAGGCCAACAGTATACCATATCCACACTCAACAAGGCCAACAGAATAGGGATAAGGCCAACAGTATAGGGAGAAGGCCAACAGTATATAGGGAGAAGGCGAACAGTATAGGGAGAAGACCAGCATTACAGGGAGAAGGCAACCAGTCTAACAATAAAGGAAGAAGACCAACAGTATAAGGAGACGGGCAATTAACGGTTCGGGAGTAAAGGGAGAAGGACCACTGGTTACAGTACACTGTACAAGGAGATGTGCACAATTATAGAGAGATGGCCAACTGTACTAGTATAGGGAGAAGGCCATATCTACTACTTCCAAGATATGCACATACATGTAGGGCCGAAAACTACCCACTGCCGAACATACCCTACGCTACTAAATTCACATAGTATACTCACCATAACACCTGCGTCTCAGAAGATGAAAGCATGAATAGTTCGATCCCTGCATGCATCATTGTGCCTAATTGATGCGCTCCACATCTCCAGTGCAAGTGACGCATAGCCGATAATTTAATTTGTGTATCGATTCAATTGTAATTGTAATTCAAATTGTATTGATCGATAGTTACGTTACAGTCATTAAAGTTTATAACCGTTAACGTATAACCACTACTAGCTAGCCGACATAATTTTAATAATTATAGCTTTATTCTAAGATGACGCAAGGTATTACGTAGTGCTAGTGACTACTTCGTTTATGAATAAATTATGCGCGGTAGAAATTAAATTTTTGTCTTGATTGTAGTTTACGAATGGTTAATGGTATAATCTTATAAAGCACAGATTCACAATCAGTCTGATTTATCGTAAATTATAAACGTGTTTGAAATTCAATTTGAAAAAAAAAAGCAAGATTACCGCCTATGTATGGGCCATTTCTCCATATGTTGAATAGCCTTGACCTTAAACCACTGATACTCTCGACAATTTAGGATTTCCATTTAATGTTAAAGGTGAAAGCCAGTATGGACCAGTTTTTGGAGGGACTACAAACACTGGGGGTCTTAATTGAGTGAAGTTAAAAGTCAGCCATTGTTGTTCGAACCGTTTTTTTTTGTAAATATCGATGCAGGTAATTGCCTATTCTCACCTAGTCGAGTTATTTTTTAAATGAACTCATTTTTGCAGATATCCTCAGATCTATTCTGAGAGTGGACTTCAGTGAGAATAGTGCATCTAAGCACACAACTGAATATTCAGCGTATTGTAACTTCAATATCTTCATCGAAGAGTGCAATGATGGTAGGTATAATAGTGAAGTTTTCATTCAGTTATTACACTTTCTATGTAATAGAAACTGCTGATGGCTGCACTTTGGGAGATCTGTTGTCCTTCTTTACAGGGAGTTCAACGATTCCTCCGCAAGGCTTTAATAAACAGTGCATGCACAATCACTTTCAATCACGGAAGTGATCGTTTACCTACAGCCTCTACCTGTAGTCTTGAAATTCGTCTACCCACCTGTCATGGTGAGGACTATGGTTCCTTCAAGGATGCTATGGTCCTCGCCTTGAAATGTCACGATGGTTTTGGCCAACTTTGAACTGTTTGTTTTGTTTTTTGTTGTTTATTAATCATTGATATTTCATTTCATTCTCGTATCCCTCATATCATCACAATACTCATTGCTGAACGTCGTCCTCGTTTTATCCTTGTATCGTGTATTGCTATATATATTTTACACGAACCTGTTTCACAAAGATATACGGTCGAGTCCGTTGTATTTCATTGTGCTATTTGGTGTCACCAAAGAAGGCTCAGGAACACGTTAGTGTGCAAGAGAATTATAGTAGGAGAGAAGCAGAACATTGGATCAGAATTGCACAGCACATCTGCGTAGAGCCTTTGGAATTGATATTTATTTTGTCATCGGTACACGCACCCACAATACTTGCAGTTGTGTAGTTTAGTCTGTAGGAGTAACACATTCAATGGTGTATCCAATTTTAATACCTGTATGAGGTAGTTTAAGAGATGTGGTTGCATTTGAAGCAGTGGCATTTACACAAAGTAAAATCACCCAGACTCTATGAAGTGTGTGTGCGTGTGTGTGTGTGCATAGATTCTCTAAATAATCTATGGTGTGTGTGTGTGTGTGTGCATAGATTCTCTAAATAATCTATGGTGTGTGTGTGTGTGTGTGTGTGTGTGTGTGTGTGTGTAAAATGTACATATCAGTAAAGTCACAGTTACATGCATGCATGTTGAACCCATAAGCAGACTCATGTGTTAGTACCCACAAACCAGTGACCCAAACCCTAGCAGTATGTTTAGTGTGTATGCAAGGTATTATATCGATTATATGAATTTAAATTACAGTTCTAATTATATTGAACATATGTTGCATAATATACCGTATCATTATGACTCAATTGTCAGAGGGAAAACTTTTCTATGAAGGATTATTTACACCTCGATTGTTTTCTATCGATGCGAAAAAGAGACCGATTGGATTGTACCGACGTGATTTATACACCGATACAGTTTCGTCGATACGAGTTTGGCGTCAAAAAAGTAGAATAAATTTTTAAGTTAATGGATACCCGACCTGTGTCGATACGTCTAGTGCGACGTTCCATCGCACACAATTTGGGCTCGATCCAGACGCATGGAACCAGTTTTGGCCTCAATCGATTTTCGTCGAAGTAGATGTGACCACGATCGCGTTCGATCGAAGTGAAAAAGCGATCGATCGAAGATGATCGACGTCATTATTGCAATGATTGTTTTCCATCGATTGAGGTTTGCTGTCAAATAGAAACGACGAATTTTGACCTAAACGGCGTTCCATAGATAGGTGCGCAATCAATGGATCCATCGATGGCGCAGCGCAATCGATGGATCGCGCAAATCCATCGATCGCGCGTAACACCCTGTACTTCGTTCTTGATAGTTATTTATGCACTTCAGGTGTTGAGATACACAACGATGATGCAAAAACAAAAAACTACTTCTCTAGCAATCGATGGGATGCACCAGCTGACATTTTGATGACAGAGTAAAGGCTGGAGGTGCTGCAGGAATATAGTAGAGAAAAGAGGGCATATACTAAGCGGGACTCTGCTTACTGGCATGAAGGTGGAATTGAGGCCCTCCGAGCTAAACGTAGAGACGCAGTACAAAGGCCAGCAATTCCTGAAGGTTAATTATATGTGACACAGTGCTGTAACAATTCATGAACCATTTCTACACATATTTAACCTCCTACGAGACTTACTAGCTCGTGCCATCTTCAGTATCTTTAAAAAGCAATGTGAACAAAGCAAAATGCATGTGATTTTCCGGCCTATGAATTCCACTCCTTTTTAGGAACATGTTTCCTATTCATACAAGTTGTGGAAGACCATGACCTTTACAAAAGAATACCAGCTGATGTGGTCAGGACAAGATAACAGAAGTTCTAAAGGAGACCACCTGCAGGATCTTATACAAAGGATTCCCCAATAGACATAAACCATATAAGTTCATCCCTGCATAGTACACAGAATCAGATGCATAGAAAAGATATATACGGTTTGCTACAGGTAATATATGAGAGGGGAGGCCAGGAAGGATGTGGGGTGGGAAGCATTCTGATCTCTATATGAGAAGTGATGTCTTTGTTCAAAATATTACCATGCACTATAAATGTCTGCTGCTATTTTTATACTGCTGATTATGTGTAGGCAGAAGTATGGGGATGGAGTGGGAGGGCTAACGGCTTTTAGCAGGCTTTTAGTATTCTGATATCTTTGTGAGAAATGACAATGACAAAAGTAACTAATTCATAATTTATTTGATGAGCATGACAATGAAATGTAAGTTGGAAATACATTATACTTACTTCTTCACAAGATAGGTGGATTCTTGCACAGGGTACAGACCACACCCAGACAACACAACTAACCAGCAGCTAGAGATATTTAACCCATTCTTGCCCTGGGCACAGACCAACCCGGTTAATCAGCATCAGCTAAAGTGATTCTTCCTAATGTGCACCCCAGCAAAAAGAGCTGGGAGTATGTGGGCGCGCGCGCGCGTGGTGTGTCATTGCGCATATCGGGATGAGGTACCAAGATGTAGGAACGGACCGTTAACGTACGCAGTCGTAGAAAATAGGTAGATATACACGCCGAGCGCACGTTCACGCCGATGAAAGAAATATCAAATGTATTGAACCAAGGGCACATTACGAGCAACGACACGCTCCTCCCACTCACACAGGCACCAATTTGCAGCGCGCTTCTAAATAATATTAATAGCAAAAGTAATTAATTTTGTTGTTGATTCTCCTGCTCGCAAAATGAAAGCGAAAAATAAAAGAATGCATTATTTATATTTTAAAAATTAATCCAACTGCGTTAATGTTTAAAAACAATCAAATACTTTACATGCGTTTTCAATGTACAGACGTGTATGGATGTCCGAAATTTCTGGCAATGAGCTGGGAATCCCGTACACTAGAGTGTAATTCAGTGTTGTGACAACACACCATTAAAATGTCCTAACATCCCACTATTGGTGGGATATGCTGCTAACACCCTAGCATAGTCTGCCAACACCCATATATGTCAGCTGAACATGTTGCCGTAACACTCCCTGGGCTGTAACACCCCTCAAACCTAACACCCCTTTGGCCGTATTTTTTTTACAGTGTACCTGGCAATGACATCTGTGCACTTAATCAACCGACTGACGTAGTGTGATCTACAACTGTTAAGAAAAAGTTCTTGGGGTTATTATCTATGGCTAGGTGAACTGATATCGAGAACAAAAACTGCGCACGTGAGCAAAATTACGACGAGCGGTTGGAGTGCACTAGTGGTATTTGATTTTTCGAGCGATCTGCAGTTTTCCTTAACAGTTGCACATCACACTACGTCAGTCGGTTGATTAAGTGCACAGATGTCATTGCCAGGTACACTGTAAAAAAAAAAACGTGTTCAGTTCTTGGTATGACCTAGCATTTACATATACGGCACTATAGCAACAATGACGTAACAACCACCGTAGCAACGGCACAACGAAGTGCCAAGCTGTATTTCATTCTGCATGGGTCTTATAGTACCACCAAAAATCGAATCAGTTAAATCGTTGATAGTATAGTAATATACTATCTATGGTTAAATGCCAAGCAAATTGTAAATAAATACGAGCCGTGTTGCGATAGGAACACAAAATGGTGATTAGTTGGGCGAGCCCGACCTTCGCAGAAGGTCGAAGGTCGGGCTACGCCCAACTATATCTAATAATATATCTGATGTCACTGGGTATTGTTAGTATAGGCACATATCCAAATAAGGTACTACTCACGTTAGTATTGTGCCTGATATGTTATACTTTTACCTGAACCCTACTGGCACCCTGTGGGTAATTTCTGAATCGATTCAGTGGTACAATCCCTGTTCCTTAATGCATGACGAAGGAAGCACGAATAATCTCTTCTTTTTTTTGTGACATTGAACCAACGTCCAACTGTGAGAACTTTGTGTTGTCATTCCACTGCTATAGAGATAAAAGCGATCCGTTCTCGGTTACGTTTTCTTAATGACATTAATTAATTTTGCATCAATCCTATATGGAACCTTGCTGACGCAGGTTCCGATCAATACTATAAGCAACCTATCACATTTATCCGTTTATATAATTCTGACTATTTACTCTGTGTTACAGCGGCAAAGAATAAAAAATTATAAATACAATTTGTCACATCTGATTTTGATTACAGAAATTAGATGTACACAATTCTATTCTATACGTTGTGACATATATACATGCACTGAATGACTTGTGTCACCTTACTATTACACAAACACTACAGAAGTTAAGAGCCTCCGACCCACCATCCCCACTTTCAAGGCAAGGAGGTGTTTTAATTGTTGAGCACAACTGACACACTCATCACCTTCAGAGGAAAAGAAGAACTATATTGCCATGCAGCAAAGCATCTACTGTCACCTCGACCATTAGTGCTGCCATTGATGTACTGGAACTGGGACACGATAAAGGCCACCAGGTATGTGCTCATTTTGACCGACGTTTGGAAGTTTGTAGTGACGGTATTTCCCGCTGTGCAGGTTGGGTCACCGGCATGTTAGAAACAGCCGTGTAATGGCAGTCGTGTGTGAATATATTATTTATGGTGAACTCAAGTTGGCCTTGAAGGCCGGCTCGTCGAAACATGGGAAACCATCCTTGCGTCTGTGGGCTCGAACTGGTGGTGGCTAGTAAGCCATGGTGCATGGTGTTGTACGAGCTCCTGTAGAAACACGACAAGCCGGAAGTGAGGCTATAGCTAAAGTTGAGCGTGATGGTGATCGACTGGCCCGCAGGGAGGGCCTCCTTCATAGCGATAACGTAGAACTGGTTCTCGCTGTAGAAGAACCGCTTGCTAAATGAGCCCGTCGACACGGTCGCCGAGGAGATGTCCATATCCAACGCGTGAGCAATGATGTACGGAGTGGCGGCTTGCACCGACGCAGCTATTGTCACTGAGCCTTGAACGGTGAACTTGCCGACGGTAAGAGAGAGGTCGTACGTACGCGGCTGGATGTTGGATGGCAGATGGACGTTGAGCCACGGGTCGTCTGTAGTGCTACTGCTGGACTGCCCACCCACGGCTACGGCTGCGGCGACGACGCCCACCACAACTACACGACGAAGACAGCTCTTCTGTTGCGCACTCTGTTTCTGCGCTGCGGCTTCCATGCAGTCGACCTCATGGTTCTCATCTATGAGGCGAACCTTTTCATGTTTGTCTGATGAATGTCCAGCCCGCGACGTCACATGATCGTGAATTAACAAACGGAATTATTCGAATACACCCTGGTTGCCGCCCCTGACGTGCATTTGCAGAGATTATCCCTGGAGCCAGTATTTTAAAGCACTGATTGTGTGACATTATATACCTGAGTGTAGGCTGAGTGTATTGTGTACAGATATTGGAGATATGTCACAAGTAAGCGACTACAGTTGGTGTGATCTTTTCTGAGAATTTTGTTGCACGCAGGCAGCTTCGCAACTGATAACGGCAGCCAGGAATGGAGACATAGCCACCGTGAGGAGACTGCTGACAGAGGGTCATGTGGGCGTAGACGTAACGGATAAGGTAGGCGTGTCTTATTACTCAGCGGCATGATGTCGTGAAAACGCTGCAGCCCAGAGAGTCTAAAATGAAGGCGCACCCGGCCCCTCGTGGTCGTAAGGCTAAGGCCACCGCATAGTTATGCAATAACGCATTACAACATACAGTTTTTAAATGAAAGCGGGATCAACGAGACTCCATGTTGAATCTGGGCCCATGCAGTCCAGAACCAATAGACTATGGCATAGCGTTTGTACGATGCATTGAGTGGTAGATATGAGTATGCAATGCACCTCCACAGTCCACACCCACCTGAAAATGTTGTCGCCAATAGACCTTATTCGACCGCAATATGAATATATAAATGTCACGCGCTTGTAGCAATATTGACCAATTAAGTCACGTGACATAGACGTCGTTTGTGCGACAGTTTTTGTTGTAAGTAAAGCTGTATTTTTTTGCTATGCCTTTATGTCATAAGAATGGTTGTAACCATTACAAAATTCCCAGTAGTCGATGTTGTTTGACTTTTGAACTTCTCAGCTTGATTAGCCATTATAAATGGCGCACAAAGGCTTTGTGTAAGGCTACGTTGCTTCGTGTACACATTAGAGGTACTGTGTTACTGAATTTGTACGTAGCGCACCATTACGCACTGGGAAATGTGTTTTTGGTGAATGGCCTGTAAGAACTTAGTGACTTATCGTTCAAACACTTAGTTTAATATAGTATGGTTTGTGTAAGGCTAGCTTCATTCCTTTAGACATGTATGTGTTTTTAATTCGCTCGGTGTATTCTACGACGGTTTCTGCACTGGGATATTATGTTTTGAACCCTTCGTATACCCGTCTTCGTATGTCATGAACTCGCAAAGCGTTGCATTTATTATGTTCGTCAGGCCAACGAGAGGGGTTGTAGTCCCAAGCATCTTTTGGAGTCATGTACGGATCTGTTGTTATGCCTAGCATACCAAGTTTCTCATTATAGCGTGACTTCCCGACTGCATCAAGCTGCTTAAACGCATCCGATTGTTCAGCCATACTCAATAACGGCGACGCCTTTCTCAATAAACAATCAATCATGTCACATGCAAGTCACGCAATAATTTATTCATAATTGCGGTCGAATAAGGTCTATAAACATGCGCACATTTTGCCGCATTCAAATTACGTTTGCACACCAACCGTATAAGATAATTAAACAGCCCGCCATAATGCATGGTGTACTGCAGAGTACGCACAAGTGTACATGTTTGTAACTACTAATTTTTTTTGGATTTTTATAGCCCCCTCCCCCACCAAACACACACACACACACACACGCACACACACACACACACACACACACACACACACACACACACGCACACACACACATGCACACACACACACACTGTGACACATGCACACATGAAACTCGCTGTCACATGTTGCACGTAACATGCATGCACACGTGACTACGTTACGATGTTTAAGACCAGAAAGGATATCACTCGCGCTCATGGGCGTAGAGTACGGGGGGGCTGAGGGGCTCAGGCCCCCCCCCCCCCCCCCCCGGCGTAATTATTCATTTTATAAAGATATTTATATGCGCTATGATTTAATTGTGTGTTAGACCCGCATTCTAATTTGCAAATCGTGCACGTGCACAACGATGAAGCGAATTGACTACTATTTTGTGCGAAATAAGATTCGTCAGCAATCAATATCGACAGCAGCTGAGCCTAGTAAGCAGAGTGAAGTACTTATAGATGCTTGTGAACATCCCGTAGACGAAGGCAACGCTAATGAGATCACGGATATGTTACGGATCTTTCGGAGGTAAGGCAGATGACCTCAAAGATGGCCTCAGAGAAATGTAATGAACCTAGATCTGAAGAGCTATGTGGTTCGGGTAGAAAATTTCAGCTTAGAAAGCGAAGTACAACTGGATTGACGGACAAACGCCGTGTCTTTTGTTCAGCTTGTACAAATGCTGTCAAGTTGCAAATTCCCCTTCCAACTACATCACGAGGGAAGGATTCATATGCAGCATTTGTTCGAAGACTCTAATCATACCTGTGCTCAAGAATGACCCAAGAATGGTTAAATCACATTGCAGTGACTTCTTGCCATTCTGAAATAGTAAAAACTTAGACTCAAACCCGGCAATTACTTAATTGATGAATTCATCACAAAAGCTCCTAGCTGTACGCATGAATGTTTTCTCTCTCCATAATGCAACATAGACACAATATAATGATCCTCATCTGTCATCGTCATGAAATTCCATGCAAGAAATGAATGTTTATCGTATACGTAGTCATGTACCTTCAATATAGATATATGTACAAATGCATGTAGTTTGCAGTGTTTCCCACCCCCTACTTAACTTACGGGTATCTGTATATGCACCCAGCCCCCCCCCCCCCCCCCCCCCCGGGTTAAATAAAACTCTACGCCTATGCTCGCGCTTGTGCATGCAGTGCTATAGCACATCGCATTGCGCAGCCGATAAAAGTTTAATATACTTTTACCGGCGCGCAGTATGCGATGTGCTATAGAACCATGCTGCTCATATGATTATAAATACGAGCATAATATGCTCGTATTTATAATCATATGAGCAGCATGGTTCCCTGCAGTGGCGCGGATCCAGGTGAAGAGCTATGGGTCTATTCGCCCCCATTCTTCCATATATTTCATGCATTTATACTCCTACAAGTATACTACGCTTGTAGTCCGGGGGGGGGGGGGGGGGGGACCATTTACTAATTGTATCATTGTTTCAGGTTACCTGTGCCTGCGACAGGTTCAGGCAAACCGCGTGTCGTGAAAAATAACAAGGAGAATTGCAATGATTGAAGCAGCCGGTTTATCACAGGAAAAAAAAAAAATTACAACGTTAGGTATTTAATTGTATCTTCGAGACAAACCGATGTAAATGCGGTGGAAATTCGTTGTAATCACGATTTTTAAATTACATCAAAATTGTACTTTTACAATGTTCTATGGATGCATTTTATACAACGAATTTCTACGCAATTACAACTGTTGTACCAAGGAATGCAATGCTTGTATCCGATGCACTGTAATGTAATTTTACCACAAAATTCTACTGTTGTAATCAACAATTACAATGTTCAAAGCACCACGCCCAACAAGTGCAGTTAATGGTGTCACCATAGCTACCCTTCTGCCCCCTCGTACCCAACACATTCCTTTCAATCAATGAATAATTAAACCATGGTACATGTAAGGTCACAAGACAATGTCATCAACAGTTAATCCAGCACGTTTCTTCACTGTAACCACTCCATCCTCCACCAGTCGGCGACTGGTTACCCAGGTGGGCTCGTAATGAAGCAGACTTCTTGGCTGGCCGAGGCATTCCAAGGTTGTCTAACTCCTCAATAAGACCTCTGACATAGAGTCTTGCTGTGTGGTCGTTAGACCACCACCTATTAGCAACCAATGCAGCATCGTCATCATCCATTGCATTTGATGCCTAAAAAAAGGACAGTTAAAAAGAATAGTTGGTATGAGGGTATGTAGTACCATTTGTTGCTTGCAGAGGAATTCTTTATTCATCTGAATGTTTTTAGCACGGAGCAGCTCAAATTCGCTTCTGCCATCTACTAGCTCCTAATTAATATGCAGTGGTGACAATTTACATCCATTTTACCTCTTCAGATGAATGCACTTCAGTGGTTGCTGTCCTGGGTAGGATCCCACTGGTGGGACTACCAGAAATCTGCAATGTATGTAGATCAAGCAGATAGAACTGCTAAGAGAGTTACACTATAACAACCTGCGGACTTCCACAAGGGTGAGATGATAATGCCTATTGTGAGATTAGTCTCGTACCCAGACCCTGATTTCCACAGCTGCGGATGGATTACATCACCGCTACGTGGAAAGAGGGTCTGGTGAACTGCTGTACTCAATTCTGTCCACGGTCACCAGAATGTTGGGGAACCAATCAGATTCGAGGTATGCAATAATTCGTTATTAACTAGAGTTTATTAGGAATGTGTGACGTACGTATGGAGTTTGGGGTATACAAAGCTGAAAGACGAGCAATTAAGGACTGTCAGAGATGTACTTAGTGGGCTCGATACCGTTGTTAGTTTACCGACAGGATACGGCAAGTCGTTGTGTTACGCATTTCTACCGTGGGCTTTTGATGAACTTCGGAACACGAAGAAAGCAAGCATTGCGTTGGTAGTTTCGCCGCTTGTAAGTTTAACGACCGATCAGGTAAGAGCGTATACTTTATTTTGCGTACTAACATGCTACTTTAGCTACGTATACACAACACCGAGAGACGCGCGCGCGCACAACACACACACACACACACACACACACACACACACACACAAACGTGATCACACACACACACACACACACACACACACACACACACAAACGTGATCACACACATACACACAATGGAACCTGCACGCATTAAAGTTAGCAAAGAAGGTTGACATCCAAACAGATGTGGACTAATTAGAAGACTGGAACCAAACGTAGACTTACAAATAATATGCATGGTCCAAACAAAAGTGTGTATATGCTCTGTTTTAGTTTCAAACGTACGTTCTTTTAGTAGGTGTTGTGATTGAGAGGGATTCAAAGGCTGGTGCAGCATATGGTGTATGTTTTGCCGACAAAGCATGTACTTAATGCACTTCGTCCACATCTCTCTTCACCATCTAACCTTCTTTCCTTCCCTTTCACACACCCACAAACACACACACACAAACACACACAGACACACACAAACACACACACAAACACACACACAAACACACACACACGGACACACACAACAAACACACACACGAACACACACACAGAGGTTAGTCTCTGGCATTGATTTGAGAGTAAAAGCAACACTTTTTCAATGCAATGGGATGCATAACCTCAATAAAGTGTACAAGACAGGAGTTGTAGTCTCAAGCTCATTGTGCAGTTTGTTCCAGGAAAGGGCACACAAATGTTCTCTCTGGCCATGAAAGAGAATTGAAGTTGACTTTATCTTTAGCTACATATCGCAATCTTAGTAGTGGTGGCAACAGTACTAAGTAAATTTTAACAGCGATTCTCCAGGAGAATCGCTGTTAACATTTACTTAGTACATCAAACAAGAATTGGCTCCTGGGGCTCCGCCCCAGACCCCGATGGGGGAGCTTGCAGCACTCCCCCATACCTCCTAGCTGGGCACCACCCCTCCCGCACCTTCCCCCAGCGGGTCTTTCTCAATTTCATACAAATCCTGCATCTGGCAGTGTGTACCCTACCATACATACATGTACATTATCCTGGCTACGCCATTGCATGGTTGAGTCCACTTATAACATGCTTTGCACCCCCCCCCCCCCCCCCCCCCCCCCCCCCCCCCCCCCCCCCCCCCCCCCCCCCGAACACACAACCTGGCTACGGGGCCTGCTCCTGGCTTAAGCTTAAGCCATTCAGGGATACAACATTGTTGCTAGTGGTATAGGACAATTTCCGTTCTGTAATTAATTAAATTCATGGCTACGTAATTAAATTCCTCGCGACGTTGGATTGATATTGTTACATAATCACTGGACAGAATTGAGTACAGCAGTTCACCAGACCCTCTTTCCACGTAGCGGTGATGTAATCCATCCGCAGCTGTGGGAATCAGGGTCTGGGTACGAGACTATTGTGAGATAAATGCATGGGTAAAATGAAACATCCCTTTACAATACCTCTTTTGACAACTGTGCTCTACCCATGCTTCTGGATGGGCGAGTTGATGTTTTTGCCAATGGCATTGTAGGGTTAGATGGCCTGGATGGATAGATGATGGTGTCCTAATAAACCAGTTGATCCCAATGACAAGATATTCAGGGAAATTTTTATACAGCACTTGTGTAATGACAGCCTGACTGGCAGCAAAAAGGTGATTCACCTCAGCATACACGCATTTTTATATCTCATTAATTTTAGCGCATGCGTATAAGTATACACAAAGTCTGTCAGCGTCTCATTACACTTGCTTGGAATTAGCAGTGCTTGACTTGAACTGAACTGTCAAAGCAAACCTTTTTACAACATTTTGAAGCACACAAGTATAACTAACTACCTGTGGCTCAGAATCATCATTATCAGGACAATTTGACAGCGATACCTGTTACGAAATAAGTAAATAAAGACATTTACACAATTTTAAACAAATACGTCAACAGAAGATCGGATTGGAGTGTGCTGTAAGTGAGGTAACTCAACAGAAGACGTGCCATGGCTTGAAGTATGCTGTAAGTGAGATAATCTCACAGTTAATACATGCAAGACTAACTTGTGACATACATCTATTTCAAAATGGTCTTCCATGTGGTACAAAACTGAGTCTCATTCCCCTTGAAATGTAAGACACACTAAACCAAAAATGAGATAAAATGCAATGGTGATCTAAATACACACATACCCGTTTTTGATTTTTGTTTGCATCTACTGCATGCTAAAGACATTACGTTCGATTCCTTTTCGCGGCAACGATCCCCATATATAGGGTCTCCATTTAGTCTTTTTCTTTATTCAGTTCTGCTTATACGAACATGCATGTTGTATCAAAAACTCGGTATTGTCGACCGGGAGTCAGAACTTATGCTTACCATAATATGCAATACCCACAATACATGCAAGCCCATGCTGCATGTGTCGACGACATTTTCAGAATGCTATAGTATTACAATTAAAAAAAGACATATGTTATAAATTTGCATTTTTCAGTTTGTGAACTTAAACACATGTGAGAATGCATGTTTATTATTATAATAAACGGACCTCATGTACAAAAGGACGTTACTTGACTCTTATTCGACAAAGTGGTAACTGTCGTAATGAATATGGTATCATTGCAGCGAAAGGGACCATATGCATGCATAAGTTACGAGTAACTAAAGCAAAGCCCTGGATGAGATTCTACATGCGCTGCTTCGAGCGAATTCTGCTATTAAGAGAAGCGCCTCTTCCTTGCATCATCATCGAACGTAGACCTGTTTTCACCCGCTTCAGTGCGGCTGAGAAACTGTACACGAACTAATCTGGAGGCAGCTGCGTATATGCCTTACACAGCTCTGGAAAAGCATCCACTAGGTGATACTACTTTGGGTTGCACGGTCGAGAGAAAGCGGACAAGTATATGACAAATCGACAATGTCACTTCGAAGATTTCCACCATTGTTCACTTTGCTAGAATCAATGTCAGCTTCATCTTCTGAATCCAAAACTTTGCTTCAATCAGAGCAATTGAAAAATACTAGCTTGCAAAATTCCGCAGTTCTTCAGAACACCTAAAAGAGTCTATAAGTGATATATTTATCGCAGAATTCCGAAATCAGGCATTGAAGGTATTTAATGTAACTTGATTGGCGAAACTGAATAATGCAAGTGTCTGAAACGTTCTTTTCAAATCGCTTTCTCAAGGACTCTATAGAATGGTATCCATCATAACGTAAAAAGTATTGCGCTTCCAAGCATGTAGTATTCACTGATGCTTCCTCGAGAGCTCACAGGGAAAAAATGGGTCGAATCTAAGTTTTGATTTTATAAAGGATTTTAAATCGTCTGTAAAATCATTGTGTGATTGAACAATAAAATCAAACGCGTGTGATTTTTACTGTTCAATCACGTAATGATTCCAAAGTGATTCTATACGCGTTTTTTTTCCTGTGGAGGTGAGCATCAGAGAACGAAACAGGGCAATGCAAAAAGTTATTCAAATTAGAAGAATCAATTAATAGTATTTCTGCAAGGAGAGTAAGAAACCCTGCCGCTTCTTAAGCCCAGTGAAGTTGATGTATATGGTTTTTTTTAAGTAAGCATTCATAAACTCCTCAACTCTCGCTCTTTATTCACTGCTCCCGACTTTTTTCTTTTTTCCCCTTCATCGCTCGAGCCAGCTGATTCAACAAGTTTTCTATTTGTGCCAGCCATGCACTCGTTGTGTAGTATTTTGCACATTACCATGTATGTGTTATGATTGCGTTAATATGTCAATTAAGCGCCTTGACGTCAGACTTTCGTTCTCATGGGCGTGGCCGGAGGCAATGGTAATACCCCATGGTTTTTGGCGCCGGCACCTAGAATTTAGGACAGCAGGTGCGGCCTGGTACCTCAGTCGACCGCACCGTTATATAATCAACATTCCTCGGCAATACATAGCAAAATTCCGACGAAACGCGGCATGTGGCCGGACGCTGGATTCAACAGGCTAATTAACTGCAATCGTACCTTTGGATGGGAATGCTCAGATGAAAAAATTACATCATTCATAAGGTGACGTATTACATAATACGTGCACTAACAACTATGCCATCGCTCATTGCTTCAGCTTCATGAAGGAAGTGGTAACCCTAGTGAGACAGCATGAACAAATTATGTAAGGGAATGCCACATCCACTATACTTTACATGTACTTTTGTTGTACAAATGCAATGGTGACCGCCAATCAGTCTCATCTGTTCAATCATGCATCATGCACCCCGCATTGCGCGAAGAGCGTAATATAGCACTAGTATGGCAGAGCTAGGACAATACAATGTACAATAAAACTCCATTTCCTCCTTCACTTTTTCGTTGCATGTCACATACAAGTGGCATCGTTGCGTAGATTGCTACAGTAGATATGCCATCTCACTGTCCTTTGCCAAACAGGTGCTATCCCATAGACCTTATGGTGATGGAGTCCTCTTTAGTGTGAATGCATTTGGTATGTAATCATGAGTGTGTGAATACATGTATGTAACTTATGCAGTTGTACATGTACTTGACCTGTACATCTATCCATGTGATGCTTCAACAGCCTCTCATTATGATGACATTTATATTGCAGGATGGTTGGAGTCCATTGCACTCAGCAAGTTATGATGGACATCTTGACATAGTGAAGACACTCATTAAAGCGGGAGCTAATGTCAATCCGGCCATTGAGGTACAGTGTGTTGGTAGGCTCCATGTCACCTTTAGTGTCATTGTAATATATAAACATTTCTACATATTGGGTGTGACTGCATGGCCTGTGTGCCGATACATGCAGTTTACAAAGCAAACAATGCTGCATGCCCATGCAAGCCCACAACCATTTGTAATCAATTACAAGTTGTTACAAAATAGACAAAAGTGTACAACTTGTCTCACAACAAAACGGTCGAACACTGTGCATTTAGAAATGTTCATAGAACAATGTGTCTACAATTTTGATGTCAGAAACTGATCATTGTACTCATGATGCCCAATATTTCCATATAGTTCACATACATGTAGTTCAGATCATTACATGTCTATTGCTGCAGGTGTGTTTGGTTGATTGTTATGTATGAAGTGGCAATTTGTATGTGCTTGTGCGATTCTTAATTTATTACTCTACAGTGTTGCTGTGAACATGTACATTGTACAGTATGTGGTCTGGGTTATAATAAATTATTGTACTGTCCCAAAATATTGGTGATGTCAAATATTTCGGGATACGTTTTTCCATTTCCTCGTGATATTGGTTTGCATCAAAAATTAATTACATGATCTAAAATTTGTGAAAACTATGGTATATGTATCGATATAGGGACCTAAACCTATTTAAATTGGCCCACAGTTACTGGTAGATTCAGCTATACACATATGCAGCTAGCTAGGCTCTCCCAGATCTCTGTATACGTGCTGGGTGTACTACCAGAAATGGCTTGCTAGACAGCTTTTGGTGAATTGATGGATTGCATGAGCTGCCTCTTTTACCTCTAGACCAGTTCCTGGAATTGTCGTTACAGTTGAATGCAGTGTGATGTTCTGTTCTTGTTTTCTGCATGCCATCATTCACATATGATTGCACAAGAGTGGCTTTAATTACTTCAAGCTTTTTATCCTCCTATGTTCATTCATGCATCACAATAATAGCATTGCATTAGTTTGTGCATCGCTGCAGCCATTGGATTGGCTTAGCTGTGCCATACAAGTGATACATGTGATGACTATGGACTGCATGCCTTATCAGTGAGGGTGCCCTTATAAATTAAGTACAGTTTTATGTACAGTGTATGTGATGAATGAGAGCATTTGATAAACTCTCTTCCCTCCTCCATCCTTTCGACATGTAAGTAACTGCATTGCATTTAGTTCTGCCATCTCACAGTCCTTTGCCAAACAGGTGCTATCCCATAGACCTTATGGGGATAATAATGATGGAGCCCTTTGTAGTGTGAATGAATTTGCTATGTGATCAGGAGCTGTACACTGATGTACAGAAATGTTGACCTGTACATCTGTCATGTACCTCCACTGGTTCAGCCTCTGGTCATGATGACATTTGTATTGCAGAATGGTTGGAGTCCACTGCATGCAGCAAGTTTTAGTGGACATCTTGACATAGTGAAGACACTCATTGAAGCGGGAGCTAATTTCAATCAGGCCACTAAGGTACAGTGTGTAGGTAGACTCCATGCAGCCTTTAATGTCATTGTAATATATGAACACCTACATATTGTGTGTGACAGAAGTTGAATGCAGTTTGAGTGTCTGTTTTTGTTCTCTAGGTTTGCCATCATTCACATGAGTTGCACAAGTTTGCTTACTTCAAGCTTATTCTGGTACAAATTTCTGTGACCTCTTTGATAGTATGCCACTACTAGAGTAACATGCCTGAACATAAATCACAATTCATATAACTCACACACAACTCGTTATTAGGTGTTAAAAATTTTGTGATCAATTAACCTTATTCAGAAAGTCCAGTGTAGCTCACATCATTAATATAGCACCTCTGCATCGTTGCTTGCAAGGGAATTTCATTTCTGGGTGTCATTATTAAATGATGTAGTGGTGTGGGAGGAGGTGGAGAAGTACAATGTGTGAAGTGTAGAGCACTGCTGTACATTTAGCCAGCACTAATGTACGTCCTGAAGTGAACTCAGTCATGCAATGCTATAGAATATTCACTCACGCAATTTACAAATACATGTGTTTAAGTGATTAGTGTATACATGATCCTGTGTATGTCATGAAGGATCATTCTTATTGCTGCATAAGAGATCAGAACAAAGATTCCAAGTGTCCTTGAAAAAGCTCACAGGGGTGGATATAATGGTCAGGCTGCAGGTTTATTCTTACTATGGATTTGTACAAAGATGCTATGAAAATGATTGTTTACGCAACCATAACCACCAGAAATGTTATTTGCTGGTATCTACATGTATTTAAAAAGTCAACACTCTTTTAGGTCTTATTGAACCAGTGCTCACTTCATAAGGGATAGTAGGAAATATAGAACGTCTTTCTTGGAATTCCTGAAGTCAAAGGAGCATGTGCCCTTCCCATTTTCCACACACACCACTGCCCATGCTTTCATTCTCTCATTGCCACACCCACTTCATTTTACATGTAATTTTTGTTGTACAACATGTAAATGTACTGGTGTCCAATCATATGTTCACATATGCATCACATAATGAAGTTGTGTTAGTTAAATGGAGTTTTTGTACTTTGCAACAGTCATTTAATGCCCCAGCTGTGAAATACAAGTGCTATATGTGATGTCTATGGACTGCATACCTTATTGGTGATGGTGCCCCTATAAATTAATATGCACAGTGTATGTAATGGCTGAGGGAATTTGATAATACTCTCTCTCCTCCATCCTTTCACTGCATACCACATGCAACTAACATCGTTGCGTTTAGTTCGAAAGTGGATATGCCATCTCACTATCCTTTGCCAAACAGTTGCTATCCCATAGACATTGTGGTGATAATAGTGATGAAGTCCTTTTTAGTGTGATGCATTGCCACGTATCATGATGTTGACCTATACATCTGTCATGCAAGATTCAACACTCACCTCCACCTCTTGTTATGATGACATTTGTATTGCAGGGTGGTTGGAGTCCACTGCACACAGCATGTAGTAATGGCCATCTTGACACAGTGAAGACATTCATTGAAGCAGGAGTTAATTTCAATCTGGCTGATAAGGTACAATGTATAGATAGACCTCTAATGTCATCGTAATGCACAAACACCTACATATTGTGTGTGAGACTGCATAGCCTGTGTGTGATACATTACCGCTCACCCACAAGATTACATTCAGATTAACCAACTCCACACCAATATATTCTATTTGCTAGTATCTTGCGAGTGTTGCGTAACTGATAATGGGATCGTTTCCGAAAAGGGACCTAACAAATGTTTTTTCAAGATTTCAAATATTTTGATATTCTGAAATGTCCTCTACACATTGCTTCTTACGCACTGAGAATCGGAGTATCTGTCATGGAGTTGTAGGGCTCTGAATTTTTAATTAGACATACATTTCAACGCATATGTTACGTTTCTAATTGCGCGTACTGGAAATTTTATTATGTATGCGTTAGGTCCCTTTTCATGGAAACGATCCCATATATTATAATCAGCACATGCATGGTATAGGATGCGAAGAGGGCCAACTTTATTTATTAGATGGCAAGAGTGATTACAGATCATATTTACACTGTATGACTTGCCTTGCAACCCAAAATACATCATGTCACCCATTTTTGGTAAAATAACATAATCCAGAATGGTCCATAATTTGCAGCTGAGATAAATTCTTTTGTTCATTTGTTGTTACATCATGTCACAACCTAATATGTACTACAGCTAACATATGATAACCCTATTAAATACTCAGATTGTCTGGCCACTACCATGACCAACATAGCTCTATTTGGTGCAAACTGAGAATACTAAAAAATTGACAGTTTGCTAACATGACCCTATTAGATATTAACCATTTGTCTGGCCACTACCATGAACCTATTTGATGCACACCAGGGACTAGTTGCAACCATAACCCTATTTGTTGCACACTAGTAATAGTTTAAAAAGAAATGTCAAAGCAAACAAATCAATGCATGCATGTTTATGCGAATCCAAACCATTTTGAATCAATTACAATTTTTTTTTGTACAGAATACAGTAGCAGACTTACAAAAGTATACAACTTAAACTCAAAATGAAGTGGTCATAACATGGTGCATTTAGGAATGATCGCACTAACAATTTTAAACAAGCTGCTCATCATGATGCACAATATATGCACACATACATGTGTTGTAGTTCAAATCACTACATGTCTGTACTGCAGGTGTGTATGGTTGGGTACCGTATGTGGTCTGGATTATAAGAAAGTACTAAAATATTTTAGGATGCATTTTTCAATGCATTGTGATCCGTTTTGTTGTGACATGTGTATCCACCAAAAGTGTTATGTGATCTAAAGTTTGTGATAACTACGCAATACGTGACCTCAAACTATTTAAAGTGGTCCTAAGTTACCATAGATTCAACTATATAGGCAGTGAAGGTACCTTATTGTCAACGACACAATCAGCTAGGCTCTCCCAACAAGCAGCTGTATGCATGCTGGGTGTAATGTGGTGCACTACCACAATGGCTTCCCAGGCAGCTATGGTGAATAGTTGAATTGTATGAGCTGGACTTGTCATTCTACTGTTGAATGCTGTGTAATGCTCTATTTGTGTGCTCTATGCTTGTCATCATTCACATGTGTTTGCACAAGTTTGGCTTACTGTACCTCCTTTGTAGAAATTTTTATGATTTTTTTGATAATCTGGCCACTTATAGAGAAACCTGACGACCATAAGTCAATTCATACCACTCACTGAATTCAAATTAGGTGGTATCGTTATCAATTGTGTGATAAATGATCCCTAGCCTGTACATGTAAAGCAGTTTGGATACCCTTTAATGAAGTTTGAATCCTTAGTATTTTGGATAATATCAGATACTAATAAATAAGCCTGCTACACTGTACATAGTTAATTCACATGACTACAGTTTCAAAATGCATTTTAAGTGCACCTCTGCATGCTTGGATCAGCAAACATGTTGCGGAAGCAACCAAAAACCTGGAGCAATTCAGATGTGAGTAGACTTTATACGCCATAATTATGCCATAATGGCATAATTTGTTTTAATTTCTATTCATATGGTAGCGCCAACAGTTATGTGAAGCACCCATGAGGTTTAGCTAGAGGGAACAATTCCCTCTACCATGCCCCCTCGCAAAACATTCAACATGCCACTACCCAGCGAGTTATTATTGTGACTGTACAGAAATGTTCACATGTACATCTGTCATGTAATACTTCAACACTCACCTCCACTGGTACCAGCCTCTGGTTTAGATGATATTTTATATTGCAGGATGGTCGCAGTCCACTGCACATAGCAAGTGGTAATGGACATCTAGACATAGTGAATGCACTCATTGAAGCAGGAGCTAATGTCAATCTGGCTGATAAGGTACAGTGTGTTGGTAGACTCCATGTAGCTTTTAGTGTCATTATAATATACAAACACACCTACATATTATATGTGTTAGCGTGGCCTATGTGCTGAGCACACCACTGTCCATGATAATCTCATCACACACTCACTTTATTCTACATTAAAGTTTTGTTTTAAAACATGTAAATGTAATGGTGTCAAATCATCATATGTTCACATCATCATAGTTCAATGGAATTTATTTTGTATAAGCAACACCCATTGTACATGCATTGCCCTAACTGTGCCACACAAGTGCTGCATGTGATGAATATGGACTGCATCCATACCTCAATGGGTGAGGGTGCCCCTATAAATTAAGTAGAGTGTTTTATGTACAGTATATGTGATGCGTGTGCATTTGATTATACTCCCTTCCCTACTCCATCCTTTCGCTGCATGCCACATACAAGTGACATCATTGCGTAGAGTGTAGCAGTGGATAAGCCATCTCACTATCCTTTTCCAAACAGGTGCTATCCCACAGACCTTATAGTGATAATAATGATGGAGTCCTTTTAGTGTGATGCATTTGCTATCATGCATCATCAGGTGTTGTGAATACATGCATGTAACTTAAGCAGTTGTACAGAAATGTCAGTTGACGTGTACATTCGTCATGTAACACTTCAACACTCGCCTCTATTGTTCCAGCCTCTGGTTATGATGACATTTATATTGCAGGATGGTTGCTATG
The DNA here is from genome assembly GCA_013339895.1 of Ephydatia muelleri. Taxonomy (NCBI): domain Eukaryota; kingdom Metazoa; phylum Porifera; class Demospongiae; order Spongillida; family Spongillidae; genus Ephydatia; species Ephydatia muelleri. The sequence goes on from JABACO010000023.1 coordinate 3,530,770, forward strand.
ATGACATTTATATTGCAGGATGGTTGCTATGATGTTACTTATATTGCAGGATGGTTGCTATGATGACATTTATATTGCAGGATGGTTGCTATGATGACATTTATATTGCAGGATGGTTGCTATGATGTTACTTATATTGCAGGATGGTTGCTATGATGACATTTATATTGCAGGATGGTATGAGTCCACTGCACTTAGCAAGTAATGAAGGACATCTTGATACAGTGAAAGTTCTCATTGAAGCAGGAGCTAATGTCAATCAGGCCAATAAGGTGCGCAGGTAGACTCCATGTAGCCTTTAGTGTCATTGTAATATAAAATATAGTGTGTGTTAGCATAGCCTGTGTGCTAATACATGTAGTTTACAAAGTGATGTCGAAAAAAACAAATCAATGCACAAAACCCACAACCATTTGTAAATAGATACAAGTATCGTTTTGTACAAAATACAGTAGCAGACTGACAAAAGTGTACAACATTGTCTCAAAACAAAGATGTTGTAATAAGATGCATTTAGAAATCATCGTAGAACAAAATGCCTACAATTTTGATGTTGGAACCTGATCATAGTACTCATGATCCCCAATATTTCCATATACCAGGATAGTGTTAGTATGTTCACATACATGTAGTTCAGATCATTACTGTAGCTTTGCCATCATTACAAGTGTGGCTTACTTCCAGCTCTTTCTGGTGGAATTTCTGTGACCTTTATGCCTGACCATAAATTAAATTCATATGAATCATTATTTTTAGCAATTTTGTGAACCATCAGCTCGTAAAGCTCATAATCAACTGCCAAAGAAATGAAAAGCTTTGGCAAAATGACCTGAAAAATGAAATTAGTTGATAAATGATAGGTTGCAGTCTTGGCTAAGTCACTGAAGTGGTATTTGCCATTTGATCAGGAACAACAATAACTTGAATATTGTGGCCACTTAACATTGAGTGGTTTGAATACATTTGCTTGCATGGAACCTATAAGGCTTAAAACAGTTATGCCAGTTTACTGGTTTCTGACTGTAAAATGTTTAATAATGGCTTCAACTTAGTGTTATTTTAATTGAATAGTAATTTTTTTCTTTCAATCTATGCCTTTGTAATTATTTTGAAGCTCCCTCTGTGAACCTCCATTGTACTCAGGTGAATGCCAAAATAGCTCATCTGTAAATACAAGGTAAGGCTATTCTGATGTAGCCACATCGCATATATGCAGGCTGCATTCCAGATGGCTACTACCAAAACACAGTTCTAAACCTTTTCTACATGCACATCTCACAGCTGCATACTTGTATTTTCCAGTGGCCCCCATGTGTCATCCACATCAGCAAAACCCTACCTGGATGAGCCATTATTTGTAGTATGAGCTCTGCAGACATGTTCTATCCAGGTACATGCCCCTGTATTTAGATCAATGATGGGCTCTGGGTGCTACGTACACCATCTGTCTTACCATGTGGTAACGTTCAAGGTGGAGCAGCATTGGTGAAGTACTCAGTTGAACAAGTAGAATCATAAATGATAAATGTCCTAAAAACTGGAGCTAACCGACATATTCCAGGCAACATGGTATTAGAATGATTATTTTTACCTTTGGTCAAGCATAACTTCATATCAGGCTCTACATGGCATAATACTTATGGTAAGATGTCACGGAGGCTCAAAACCAGGCAGATTCCTAAAATAACTGATTGGTTTGAGGAACTATTTTATTGTTCAATGTACATGTATTCCTCACCACATTGAGATTTTGTAATCAGTGTGTAAATAATCTATGATGAAAGGTGTAATGTGTATCCTCAGAATGGAAATACAGCCATGAACATAGCAGTTGAAAAAGGGCACAAAATTATCATTCAAGTATTGAAGAATTCCCAAAGCAAGGTGGGGTGTACATGTACTATCATCAGACCAATCTTCACAGTGTGTGACGGACGCAATTCAACTTACATTTAAATCCATTTATTCCATAAATGAATGTAGGTGCATGATGAATAGTGTATGGATGCATTCATGGTTGTATGAGTGGAATGCAAATCTTAAATTGCATGCATAATGAGCTACTGTTGAGTTTAGATGAAGTCCAGTTACTGCAAATAGAGGGGCTGATTAAAGAAGTACTTAAAGGAGGTCAAATATAATCTCAATATTATATGAAAAAACTGACAAAAATTTGTGTTCTTCATCTAAAATGCAGCTTATAATTGCTATTTTATGCATATAGGTCACTACAACAAAAACAAAACAGGTTCAACTTGCAGGAGCGGGAGTATCAAGGGCTGAGCTTGAAACCTCAAGCACAAAGAAACAGAGTGATGCATTACAACAGAACATCAGACTGCAAGTTCAACGAGTAGAAGAGAGAGCAACAAGAGTGGAAGAAGAAGCTAGAAGATCAAATGAGAGAGCTGTAAGAGCAGAAGAGGAAGCTAGAAGATCAAATGAGAGAGCTGTAAGAGCAGAAGAGGAAGCTAGAAGATCAAATGAGAGAGCTGTAAGAGCAGAAGAGGAAGCTAGAAGATCAAATGAGAGAGCTGTAAGAGCAGAAGAGGAAGCTAGAAGATCAAATGAGAGAGCTGTAAGAGCAGAAGAGGAAGCTAGAAGATCAAATGAGAGAGCTGTAAGAGCAGAAGAGGAAGCTAGAAGATCAAATGAGAGAGCTGTAAGTGCAGAACAGAGAGCTACAATAGCAGAACAGAAAGCCACAATAGCAGAACAGAGAGCAACAACGGCTGAGCTGGAAACTAAGCAACAAAACCAAGTATTGCAACAGCAAACCAAGATAAGGGCAGAGCAAGATCTTGTATTGTCAAAGCAACAGTCTAAAGCACAACAGAAATACCCAGTCACGCAAGGCATACCACAAAATTCTGACTATTTTAAGTCATCATGGAAAATAGAACGTGATGAAATCGACATGATTGAGGGAAAGCCTCTTGGTGTAGGAGGATGGGGTGAGGTGAGAGTGGCTATGTTTCGTGGTGTCAAGGTTGCTGCTAAGCTCATACATGAAGCAATTATCTCTCCACATAACATTGACCTGTTTCTCAGGGAGATGAATATAGCAGCAAGTGTACGACATCCCAATCTTCTCCTATTTATTGGAGCCACCTTGGATGACAATAGGCCTGTAATACTTACAGAGCTAATGCCAGCAAACCTGCGAAACATCATTGAAACACCTAGCCAATTATTTTCACGTGGTCATGTGATCTCTGTTAGCACAGATGTGGCCCGTGGTCTCAATTACCTTCATCTAATGAGGCCTGACCCTATCATCCATCGAGATGTTAGCAGTGCAAATGTGCTTCTCGAGCCAATTGGATCAGGTAACTGGAAAGCTAAGGTGTCTGACTATGGGTCTGCTAACTTCCTGTCTAAAGTGACAACCATGGGCCCGGGAAATGTAACCTATGCAGCTCCAGAGTCCTTGAATCCCAAACGGCAGTCTCCAAAGATGGATGTATACAGTTATGGCATACTGCTGCTTGAAATGGTGACTAGAAAGTTTCCAGACTACACCCTAATAGGCACACTGATTGACACTTTGCTGTGGCAAGAAATAGCAACGATTATAAGGAGATGCATCTGTGAAGATCCAGTGAATCGTCCAACCTTGAAGGATATACTCATTTTAATGCCGCAGCTTAGTAGCTTGAAAACATCCACTGTGTAACATTTTAGAAAGCACTTATAACTTTTTATGGTGGTAGGAGGGGTCGGGATAGCTGTGAGGACTCCTGGGAGGAGGGAGATGCTAGGACCTCAGTGCATTGAGTCGTGCAGCAAGCATAGAATGATAGACACAGTCATGATCCATTAAAAGACATACACACATGAAGATTATTAATAAAGTGTAAATACAATGTGCATCACAAATGCACCCACTGTCCCAAAAGCCGCATACATTCGAGATTGTTACTAAAAGTATTAACTATTGCAATGCTGATATGTTCTTGTTCACATTGATGAGTCTATGCTTTAGCGTTTTGGTGTGAAGAACCTGCTTACCGTTTTAACATAAGGAGGTATATTTGTCCCCACCAAGAACACATAGTGGTGGACAAGAGTAGCACAGTATGCATCTCCCTCAATGTGCAACCTTGTAGCAAACACTTGACATTATACAAAGATCAAGGTGCCATCGTGGCATGACTTTGAAGGAGAAAGAACCTCCAGTCCAACCATACGATACCTTTGATTAATGCAAGGACTATAATTAAGAGTCTTTGCATGATTAATTAAAACGATCGTCATCGCTTAGATCGACTAGCAATGAAATGTAACACAATCCGGCTGGGACCATCACCTATAGATGGAATATGGCCGCACAACATACATGCAGATGACATTGATTGGAAACCAAGCCTTCGAGCGAAGATTGTTACATAAGATGCTCAATGACAGCCGCATTGCAACGATAGTACTGCATGGGCCTAGTAGTCTACTCTCTTTCCCAGACTCACCTTACGTAAGCATTATAGCATAATGTTTGAGTCTGGGGAAGTTCAACTTCTTATTTCCGGGGCGCACGAAATCGTGCGCCCCAATCAAAATGCAGATACGTCGCTACGTATATCAATACTTTTTAAACTATTTTCGTTGCACTCGTTGCAAACGTTTCTTTAATCATGATTTTTCAGGTGGTTTTTAACATAAAATCACTCTGGGATTGGATGTCTAGCGTGGAAAAAGCGTAAAAACCATCTGGGATTAAGGTTCAGGGTGGGAATATCGTAAAAACCATATGGTCTTGTTCGGGTTTTGTCGAACAAAAACCATGCTGAAGCAATGAATAAAACTTTGTATTTATTGCTTCAACATTGTTTTTGTTCGAAAAAAACCCGGACAAGACCATATGGTTTTTACGATATTCCCACCCTGGACAAGGATGGTTTTTAAGCCGCTAGACATCCAATCCCAGAGTGGTTTTATGTTAAAAACCACCCTGAAAAACCATGACTGCTCGTTTCTAACTTTTTCCTGTGCTCAGGCTTGTCGGGTTTCTACAGGAGCTCGTACAACACGATGGCATCAGCGGCACCACTAGCCACCACCCAGTTCGAGTCCACAGACGCAAGGAGGGAGCCGGCCTTCAAGGCCAACTTCACCATCCACGACTGCAATTACACGACTGTCTCCAACATGCCCGCGCTCAGCACGAGCGGTGACTCAACCTGCACAGCAGGAAATGCCGTCACTACAAACTTCCAAACGTGGTGGCCTTTATTGTATCCCAGTTCCAGTACATCATTGGCAGTACTAATGGTAGTAATCCAGTCCCCATCAGATGCTTTGTTGCATGGCAATCTTTTCTTCTTCTGAAGATGAGTGTGTGGTCAAACCCTGATGTGCGCAACAAGACCTCTCTTGTCTTGAAAGTGGGGATGGAGGCTCACCAGTTTGGAAGCGTGGCAGACCCAGCTGACGTGTTCACGAATGAGATTCAGCTCCAATTGTGTCCTCTCTTCTCTTCAGTGGTTTGGTGACCTGATGACGATGGAATGGTGGGATGGACTCTGGCTCAATGAAGAGTTTGCATCATTCATGAAGTACCTGTGCATAAAAAACTCATTCTGTAACCTTCGAACCAGTTATTACAGTTGAATTCTTAGAACGATTGATGAAAAGGGTTTGACTAATTCTAGTGAGCTAAGGGAAAATTACTTGAGTATGTCACATATGATGGTTGAGTTTACTTCTATACTGTGGCATAAAAGATTGGGGAGGATTACACACTGTGGAATAGGGATACAATGATTCCACAGCCCCTGCACATCTTGTGAATGCTGAAGCATTGTACACTGTACATGGATAGAGTGTACACATGAAAGCATTTTAAAATTGAATTTTTAGGTAAAGACTCAGCAGGATGTTGATTTTCAGTATTCTAGTTGTTGGGTACACAAAAGTGATAGTGTATTATCTCAGAACATATGATTACCTAAATGCTGCCACTGACATGCTGGGGCAGTACCTCCAGAAATATTCAGTGAGTGCACCAACCATGTGAAAGACATGTCTGCAAATAAGTGTTCTTTCACACATCTGCATATGCATACACACGTACAGACACAAATATACACCCACACATATGTACATATGCATGCACCCATGCGCACGCATGCACACACACATATGCACACACACATATGCACACACACACATATGCACACTCACACATATGCACATAGACATCCAACATAGCAAGCATTATGGATAAGTGGTTCAAACAAATGGGTTACCCTGTGGTGGCAGTGAAGAGGACCAGCCCAACCACTGCTTCAGTCTCACAGCAGAGGTTTTTCTTCTTGAAGCCCAATGGAACCATTGCTCCCTCTCCATACAACTAACTACAGCACATACAGGGTTTCTCACAATAAAGGGAAATTCATCACGAGTAGTTTCTTGTATTAATATCAATGCAGCCTCCATTCTAGGACCAAAGGTTTGATCTGGGCCTTTTTTATGTTTAAGTGTTTTGGTTAAATTATTTGGGACAGTTTCCGCAAAAATTGCCCCATGGTTAAAATGTTATAAAAATGCATCACGTTTGAATCGCTATAACCTCCCAACGGATAACGCTATCGACTTCCTAATTTCAACACTTCTTACTACACAATTTTACTATGAAGTGTTGAAAATAGAAAGTCGATAGCGTTATCCGTTGGGAAGTTATAGCGATTCAAACGCGATGCATTTTTATAACATTTTAACCGTGGGGCAAAACTGTCCCATTTATTTCTTTATTGAATGGCTGGAATTTAGATTGGCTACATTTAATAAACCTGCAGCAACAGAATGCACATCAATAATAGTGCTATTGAGCAAGTAACAGGAAGTACATACATGATTATTAATTAATTCTTGATTTGATTTTTGTTACTTGGAAGATATATTTATTAATGATCTATTTATTTCATGTTGTTATAATATAATTACAACAATTGGCATTTAATTAACAAGACTACAGATATTAATTACTTTGACTGTGAGACAATGGAAGATACCTCACAAAAAGTCCCTCTGGAAATATTGCCATTGAAACAACAGATTAGATCTCATTTTGTTGTGCATTAGTGACAACCATCCTGCTACGACTGCAACCACCATTGCATTGGACTCAAGTCAGACATGGATCAAGGCCAACGTGCAGCAAATGGGCTTCTATAGGGTTAACTCTGATCAGGCCAACTGGCAAAACCTCACTGCTTTACCTGAAAGGAAGTGATTGGACGGCAAGTTTTGGATACTTTGTGCCATTGCTGGAGATGATTATGGATATTTCCTTTCAGCTGTTGTCAGCACTGGACCGCGCTGGTCTCATGGACGATGTCTTTGCTCTGTCTAGGTACCAATAAACCTGTGCTTCCTGTTCCCGTGTGCACATTCACCTGTTCCCATCCTCCTCTCCCTACTCACATCTGCACACCTGGACATGCACAGTGCTGGACTGCTTGACACCACCATTGCTTTCAACCTCTCCACTTACCTTCTCCAAGAGACGGGCCCTAACGTGGATCAACATCTTTGCCGACCGCTCACTCCCATATATGGTCAATAGAGTAGGATGCAAGCAGGTCAATACACAAACATGGTTGGCATTAATACTTTTGTTTTGTTTTTAAATGCAGTTGCTGGCACTGGTCTGTAAAAAATGTTATTAAACATCACTGGAGCATAATACCTGTATATGTTCTTGTCACAAAAAATAGGCACAGAAGGATGTAAAAAATGGGAAATAAATAAGCAATTGAATACACTTACATTTCACATATGTATATGTCTCCTGTGCAGTGTTGCGGACCTCACATGGTCCAAATGTGCCTTATTTTGGTGTGTCTGCATAGTGGAGAACAAATTCTGAATCTAGTGCACAAAAGAAAGCGTGGCATATCTAAAGTGAAGGTTTAGTATTCTGTTGTGGACATGTGCTATCTATTTTTATGGCACTGTCGCTAACCCCTCAATCCACTTACTAGCTTAGTTGAATGTGAATTGTTTGTTTTTAGGTGCTATTCATCTGACCATTAGCCACACCTACTTAATCATTCACATCCGTGTGACTGTATTTTTACAGGGCTATGTTCTGTCACTTCTGGTGAACGTCTCCAACAACTGCACCCCTCACAACAGAAGTAGTGACATGACTAATGGGGGAGGTTTATTGTACATCCTATCCCACTGCACTTACCCCCGCCCAATGCCACCACAAATCTTTTCACTGCAGTCTACTTCGTGCGTCAGTGCTTGGAGCAGCGTTCAGGTACGGCAACACTGCAGTGACACAGGAGGCAGCTGTGCTGTTTAAGAACTGGAGGAACAACAACACCATGTATGGTTGGCCTGTGATGCCTGCACTATCTACAAGCAGAGCTTTTGTCAAGTTGAAGAGTTTTAACCTTGTGTATGAAGCTGTAAGTTGCCAAACATCGAATAGGTCAATGAAACATGTTTAAGTGTGTGTGCACATCAAATGGGTACATTGTAGTAAGTACATAGAAAGAGTTTATCCAAAGCTCCTCAAAGTCATACGCAATTGACCAAAACAACTTATACACCTCAAAATCCACCTGCATTTTAACACAGCTATAACTGTTACATGTAGTGTTCATGTGTGTGTGTGTCTGTGTGTGTTGGTAGATATCAATGTCATCCAAGCGGTCTCCTCCACTGTAAATGGAAGGTATCTGGTATGATACTTTGTGCGCAACAACTGGAGTATCATCATTGCAAGTGAGTAGCCCACCCTTGCTGATCATCCCCTCCCCCCCCATAGAAGAGCCTTGCTGTCCCCTTAACGCCCCCTTGCTGATCACCTCTCGCTTTAAAGCCCCCTTTACGATCACCCCTCCTTTCCCCTAAAGCCCCCTTATAGCCCACCCCTCCCCTTAAAGCCCTTTCGATGATCACCCCTTAAAGCCCCTTGATGATCAACCCTCTCCTTAAAGCCCCCTTGCTGATCACCCTCCCCTTAAAGCCCCCTTGCTGATCACCCCTCCCCTTAAAGCTCCCTTGAAGATCACCCCTCCTCTTAAAGCCCCTTGAAAATCACCCCTCCCCTTAAAGCCCCCTTGCTGATCACCCCTCCCCTTGAAGCCCCCTTGAAGATCACCCCTCCCCTTAACCTTTAACATAATCAGTCCACACATCTCTCACTGCACGCAATCCCACAAATACAGACATCCCAATTGCACAGTGCGTTGCAACCAATATACAATATCCATGCAAATGCATCAAGGTCCCTGCAAGCGTTGCAATGCACAAGATTTGTACAAATGTCCATGCAAATGTATGCATTGCAGGATCCATGCATGCAATCGATATGTACACTGGATATGTATATGCAAACCAATACATAAACACATTTGCACAACTATCACTTTTCACTGTATGTGTCAATTTTGAAACTGAATGCATAACCTCTGGCCTGCCAAGTTTACAGTCCTGGTGGCATATGCTAATTGATCAGTCTATGCATGTTCCGATTATTCATGGGCTTTAAATATGTTTCTATGAATACATAATAGGCAAATCAATCATACTTCACTGATTACTTTGTGAGCAAGAAGTCACCTAGGGTTTGTGTGCCACAGTTGCATGATTTGATTGGACGTTGGTGTGATAATGCTGGCTTGGGTGATGGAACATAGTTGAATGTGATGTTTCAGACGTTGCTAAGTGAGTACATGTGTTTGTGCATGTGTATGTATGCATAGGATAGATATGTGTGTACGTATGCATCTATAGGATAGATATTTCCTCACCCCCTCCAATGTCATGACCTCATCCCCTCCCTCCCCATTTCTTATGGCCTCATCACCTCCTCCCCATCACCATGGTCTCATTCCCTCCTCTCCATCACCATGACCTCATCTCCTCCCAATCACCATGACCTCATCCCTCCTCCCCATCATTGTGACCTCATCCCCTCCTCCCCCATCATCCAGGTGCAGGAATTCTTTGCCGCAAACCCAGATGCTGGGTCTGGCATAAGAGCTGTGCTTCAGGCTATCGAATCCATCAAAGCCAACATCCAGTGGGTCAACAGCAACCAGAATGGCCTGGGCACCTGGTTGAATTGGTGGAAAACATACTGATGACGTTGAAAAGTCATCAATGTTGTGTGTGTGTGTGTGTGTGTGTGTGTGTGTGTGTGTGTGTCTGCATGTGTGTGTGTGTGTGTGTGTGTGTGTGTCTGTGTGTGTGTGTGTGTGTGTGTGTCTGCATGTGTGTGTGTGTGTGTGTGTGTGTGTGTGTGTGTGTATGCAGAAGTGTTGCTTCTCATGTATTGGTAGCCATAATGCTATCACAATGGACAGAATAATTCATGAATTATTATTTTTAAATGCTCCTAGTATTGTTTGGGTCTATGAGTTG